>JZLH01S0003651.1:3087-14193 GCA_001188425.1 Eucidaris tribuloides | reverse complement strand
CAAAACTCGGGCGAGTTAAAATAGCGTAGGTGTATACACCGTATGTCTATGGGAGAAAATGGGCAGGTGAATCCGATCAATTTACGATTTTCTACTTTTTTAAAGCACTAAATAATCATTTTGAAATACAAGTTTTTTTTCAGGGCGTCATTTTTAGACCTTATCAGAGACAATGGTAGCATGGGGAATCGTGTAGCTCAGATTTTTTTTAAACTGTGGTAAATGTTAGCCAATACATTTAAAGCTGATTGAAAAAAGGAATTCTGCCAGATTATAGCAGTGTAGAACAGATCAGTTGAAGAACTTTTTGAGAATTTTATAAACCAGCTCAGATTAAGAACTTTCCAGGAAGCAATTTGCAGTTTGATCAGAGTAAACGTAGGCAGTGTGGTGTGAATTTTAGTCTTTGCTGTGTTTTGTGTGTTGGTCCTTTTTTGAACTCTGTCATTAACAGTTAGCTAAATGATATGTACTTTAAGAGTGAGTGTTGATTTGTCAACCTCCAAACACTTTCACTGGAATAGCCCGTACTGTTGTGACTCTTTGAATGTTTTATTTATGGTAAACACGACGTGCTGTATATAGTGCCAGTTTAAAGTAGTAGTAGTAATCCAGGTTTTAAATCCGGTTTAGTCCCCGAGCTACGGGGGTGGCCGGATTCACCTCGCACTCACAGAAATCACCCTCACCCCCTCCCTCCACTTTACTCTATTCGGCGCATCCTCCTCCCTCAACCCAACCCTCCTTCAAAAGTGTTTTGAATTTTTCTGTTTAGTCCAGTTTTGAACTCTGTAGTTATTAATAGGTTGAGCTAAATGTGTATACTTTAAAGATTAGTAAACCTTCAAATATGTTCAGCAGGAAGTAACTGGCACTGTTGTCACTTTTTTTTTCATTTGGTTATAGAAAATTTACACAGAGTGCATACTGTGAGCTTAAGGTCCTTTGAACTTATGTGTTGGTCCAGTTTTTAACTGTTGTTAATAGGTTGAACAAAATGATGTTTACTTAAAGTTTAAAGGCAGTGCATTTCTTTTGCACACGTAAAAGCTAACTTTGTACATGTACACAGGTGTACAGAAGAAAATACCATCAAGGGACTTTAGCAAAGTATAGGAACTAGAAACTCAGTTTGATTGGAATTATTATGACCATTAGATTTAAATTGTAAAAAAGTATCATAGCTTATTAAAAATTCCTTTTATAATTACTTTCAGACTTTTACAGCGCATTGGTGTTAATCATGTCTGATAAATGACTATTTACAATTTACAAATGTGTACCATACAAATTCATGAACATTTCAACTTTTATGCATAAGTTAAGTCTTGTGCAAATTATTGTATATATAGACTAATACATGTATACTAAAATAATATTACTGGATTGTAGTGTTGCACGACTAAGTCGCGAAAAGTCGTAGTCACGACTGCCTACATGGAGTCGCGACTCCGACTATCGGAACGCAATAGTCGACTTTTTATCACATGTTAATTTGTATTAAAAACTGAGTCAAAAGACGTAAAAATTGAACAGAACTACCAATCATGTATCTACCATTTTGTGGCAGAAATGAATCCCCTATCTCTCTTCGATCGCAAATCGAACAGAACTACCAAAATGTACTTGGATCAGCCTATAAATTATAATCGTGCATTGCTATCATACATGTGTTGCCGTATATGTGCGACTCCGACTGCGACACCCATGCACCCCACACCACCAATCTTGAACACAAAAGACGTTGGACACCGATAGTCGACTAATAGTCGGAGTCGCGACTATTGGTGGGCGACTAGTCGACTCTTTAAAAGGCTGAAGTCGTGCAACACTACTGGATTGACTCACATCTGTGAGCTTCACAGCAAGAATAACTGACAATTACTGTTTGATGCATTTTTCAAATTCTGCGTGTAGGTAATCACTGATCTTAAGATTTTACAGAAATGTCCTTCATAAATGTTGTAAGGGCTTGAGTGATATGTTGTTGTGCTACTGGATAGGTGCGAAAAAGATTTCCTGCCTTTTAAGTAGGCAGGATCATCAGGAAATAACTGTTCTTGTTGCCACTCCACAACTTGCAATGTTTATGGCACAAAAGGGGGAGGAGTTATCTACTCAGGAGCTCAATTACCTCATCGTTTGTCCCTCTTTTGTGCCACTAGACAACAAACTGTTACTTTACACCTTTTGCCACAACTGATTCGTTTCCTATTCATGTAACTGGTAGAAAATAAACACACCTGTAATAACTATTCGGACTGTGCAAACTGGTGGATTGGTAGACAAGGGGTTTGAACATTCAAGTGCTAATTCACACTTGGGGAACGCTTCCATGCCACTTTATTACGAAACCACAATGCGCATGTAATAGAACTACCGCTTTCTTGCGGGCCATTATTTCATCCCTGAGCTGCAAATATCGGTCCAGTGGGGAAAGAAGTTAAAGAACTGTATGAAAGGCTAGCTATTGACAGCTTGAATGTCAAAGCTAAGAAAGATTTGGTGGTTCTGATTTTCGAGCTTCTATGTTAAATTCCACCTGGTGGTATCAGATGCCTTATTCATTTGATACCTAGCAACTATTTGCTTGGAAATTAAGACTGCAGTATATGTCTGTCTACACACAAAAAACCAAAAACAACCAAGGTAAAGTCTTGAGAAATGGTACATTATATTTGGGTTCCAAACTAGTCAATGACCTCTCTGAATAACAACAACAACAACAAATTCTGGTTAAAATATTTTTTGGGGGAAATATTAAAGATAATGTTGAATAACATGTACTATACTTTAATATTTCTAATATTCAGAAATTATATTTGAATATTTCAAGTTTGTGTTTAGTGTTATTGTTTGTTGTACATGTTTTTTTTAGTTTATTGTTATTGGACTGTGATTAAGTGCAGTTATGATCAATGTCTAAATACAATTGTCAGTGCAGTGGTATTTGACTGCAGGAATGTACATTTTATGCCATCACAATAGCTTTATTTTAAAGAATAACACATAATGAAGAAATATAAATCCATGATAGCATTGCAAACTTTGATTTTAAAAAATCACAAAAGTGGGTTGATATGTGCAATTCATTGAAAGAAGATTATAATAGGCAATGTAAATGATCATGTTTGATTAAAGAAAGAGGGATTTGGGCTGAGGTGTTTTAACAAAAACAAAAATCACATAACCATATTACAGGGAAATTAACTGCTTGTTTTATGCATTAAAAGAACAATACATATACATTTATAAACAAATTATCTTTTATTTCTCTATGAAAGGTTTTGTTTTCTCAAAATGACCTCAAAAGTTGCCCCCCCCCCCCCCTGAATAACAAGCATATTGATGTTCCTACACTACGGGATGCAAGTGTTGCTATAGACCAGAGGCCTGTTTCATAAAGCTGTTCGTAAAGTTATGCATGACTTCACGAACGACTGGAACGTGTTCTTGGGTGCTACACTAATCACATTCTTAATCATTTAGTACAAGAACTGATCACCAATCGTTCGTTAAGTCATGCATAACTTACGAACAGCTTTATGAAACAGGCCCCTGTTCCATTTTGAGAGCAAGACATAGCTTTGACGTCCATTGCTGGGGGGCTTCCAAGAACATAGCAAAAGATGACTATCTCCATTTATACATTTCTTTAGTTGAGAACAGTGTACACCTGGGTTATTACATCATCTTTTGTTGTGCTCTGGAAGCTCCCCCTGCTATGGCGTGTGTCACGTTCTTGAAACAAAACAAGGGTATAGCACCAACAGAACAGCTTTAAGAGTTGAGCTGAAGAGCTCGTCGTCGGTTGCTTGTATCTTTTTCGTGAACTGAATCATTGAATCTGAAAACAAGACAGGGCATTCCCCTTATAAGCCCTGGGTTTGTGGCAAATAGTCTGGGAGGATTATTTTTATCTGTAGTTTATTCCTGTTATTGCAGTTTCGGAGGAAAGACTTGTTGCCAAATACTGAGCCAAATACCGTGTTTTGATGGCTCTCTAAGCCTTCAAGCTGTCCTATCTCACCAAAATGTCTTCAAATGAAATAAGCTTGCAGTTGTTTCTCATCTCAATGATTTCAATCTGTTCAACACAATGACACTAATTTAAAAGAGATATTGTGGTGACCCAAAATTTCCATGGTTTGAGAGATATCTCGTATTAAAACGCGAGCAGAAAATGGAAAGAAATATACGAAACACTCTGGAAGTAGGTTTTCTTGGAAAATATTGATTGTGTAGTATAGATTGTTTTGTGTCATTGCTAAAGATTTAACTCATTAACTAGGTATTAAAGTTACTCAAATATTGATTCTGGTTGCGTAAGTTGTTTGTGTACTTACATGTACACCTTCTGAATTCCCCAAAAGTTTCTTGCACTTTGCTTATATTGTTTGAATATGGATTATGGTATGGATGTATCTAGGTCATCCCTTTTTAAAAGTTTGGTGTGCTATGGGCAGTTGCGTGCTCATTATGCATTTGGGAATTTCAAGTGCTTATACTGATGCCTTACTTCTTTTCTAGATCTTGTTTGAAAAAATAGTTCCCCATGGATGCACCCAGACAATAATAGTCTGCATAAAGAGATAATTCTCCAAACAATATTGGAGGGTAGCGATCACTGCGGAGATATTTTTGCAGACCCTTTTGCTCGTTGTTTTGCAGACTTTGCACGAGGCATGACAGAGCATTTTTGTGGTTTGTTCATTTAATCGCGATGTGGTTTGCCACTTGTATGGTTGCTATAAGCTGATTGGTATGCGTTGATCACCTGTCCATCTTTTGACAAGGTGATTTTCTCGGCAATTTGCCCAGAAATGGAGAATGACTAAATCGGTGAGATTTAGTTTTGTTTGTTTAATTTCATCTTCAGTATGTCTCATCAGTGTGTACTGCAAAGAGAGGACATGTCTTGTAATAGGGCGTTGTACGTGCTTTTTATACGCGTTTCGAACTGAGTTTCGTACGAAGTACGTATAAATTTCCAAGTGTGAATGCCATCGTACAAAGAAACTCAGTTCGAAACGCGTATAGCTATCCTGACATTTAATCAGCGTTTCGAACATACTTCGTACAACAATATGTGTATAACGGACGTATGAACGACCGGCTGTAGCAATACATGTTTAACTGGGCGGGGCTTACGAATGTGACACTTCCAGTATATTATAGTCCATTTTCCTTCTTCATCGTTTCTCCAATTCTGCCTCTTTACATGTATATGTTATTTCTTTATTTTCTCCTCATTTCTATATACTCTTCTCTTTCTTTTTTCCTCATTAATTCCTTCTTTCTTCTTTTCTTTCTTCTTATCTTTCTTCCTTCCTTTTTTCTTCTGTCTTTTATTCATCCATTTTCCATTCTTTTCTTTTCTTTCTATCTTTTTTCTTCTTTTGTCTGTCTTTCATTCATTCTTTTTCCTTTCTATCTTTTGTTGTATCTTTCTATCTTTCATTCTTTCATTCTATCTTTCTTTCTATCGTTCTATCTTTCTATCTTGTGTTCTATCTTCCCATCTTTCTACTGTTATATCTTTCTTTCTATCTTTCTTTCCATCTTTCTTTCTATCTTTTGTTCTATCTTTCCATCTTTCTACTGTTATATCTTTCTTTCTATCTGTCTTTTTATCTTTCTATCAATCTTATTATCCTTCTTTCTTTTCGTCTTTCTATCTTTCTTTCAATCTTTCTTTCCGTCTTTCTATCAATCTTTCTATCTTTCTTTCTTCTTTTATTTGTCTGTCTTTCATTCATTCTTTTTCCTTTTCTTTCTATCTTTCGTTTCATCTTTCTTTCCGTCTTTCTATCATTCTATATTTTGTTGTATCTTTCTATCTTTCTTTCCGTCTTTCTTTCTATCAATCTTTTTATCTTTCTTTCTTTTCGTCTTTCTATCTTTCTTTCCGTCTTTCTATTAATCTTTCTATCTTTCTTTCTTTCTATCGTTCTATCTTTCTTTCTATTTTTCTTTCTATCTTACTTTCTATTTTTCTATCTTTCTTTTTATCTTTTTTTCCTGTCTTTGTATCTTTCTTTCTATCTCCCTCTTTTTCTATCTATCTTTCTTTCTTTCTTTCTTTGTAACCTCCTTCCTTCCTACCTTCCTTTATTCCCTTTGCTCTCTGTACCTCCATGATATGAACAACCAGAATTACGTCAGAGAATTCACTGTGGGTGGTCCTTATACGTGTATAGGTAATTGCTGAAACTACGTATGAACGCCATACCAAGTTATACGCGTTTCGTACGATACACGTACGAAACGCGTATAAACTTCACGTACATGTATGAACGCCCTATTAGACTAATATATTTTAAGACATCTAAGACACATATTCTAAATTTAGCATATACCTTGTGATTGCCAAATTTAAAGTTTTTATGAGCTGGTCTGAATTTATTGATGAAACCCATTTGGGGTACATTGTGGACAAGAAATCTGCTGGTCAGGGAATAATTTATTCGATCCCCCACCCCAAAATGCAAAGAAAAGGTCCTTGTGAAGGAGATGCTGCTAACTGCTGGTGCTACAGGCCTACATGTAATATGGTTCCCCAATCCTACCCCATCCCCCAAGAAATAACTAAAAAAATGAAAGGAAAAAATAAAAAAAACTCTTAACTAATCTTTAAAACTTGCGAGATGGGTGCACTGATGTTGCAAACAATGATTTTGCACTATAACTCTAAAACTGTAACACTATAAAACTGTAACTCTAAAAGGGTGCTGCAAATTGATTCATCCCCCTCAACCCGCTCCCCCCCCCCCAAGTAATCAGCCACTGTATATTGTATACATCACTTTCCCGTAATATACTGCATGTAACACTTCATCAGGCACTCTACCATCAAATCATCAATCACAATTTTATATGATGAGTCTGGTTATTTAAAGTTAAAGCCTAAGTATAGTTTATTTGATTAGTCTAATTTTTTGTCAATCTGTCACAAAGCCGTCACGTCCGACATCAGCAAAAACATTTAACCAACTGAAAACTGTGATTTTGAAATTATTGGGGAACAAGTATTGCGTACGTTGATTTCATTGGAGAAAAAGTTTAGGCCCAAAGGCTTTTGTATTTTTCAACATTTTCTAAAAATTGAAATGTTTCAGAACGTGTAAATTTCAGTGGCAAATTGTATTTTGCTTACATATATATTTTTATGATTTTGCTTCAAGACGGAGAATTCTCAAGAATTTATATTCAGGATTTTATTGCAGTTGCATTGACCTTGAACAAGTATTTGATCAAGATGTGAAACTTTTCGCATTTTAGTCGTGAAATTAACGAATATACATTTGTAAAACCACCACAAAATATTCAGCATATGTAGCATCAAAAAACACAATAGGAGAAATTTTCATTTGTACCATATATTACAAAATACATACAGAGCCTTTAACATTTCAGCCGAACTTAAACAAGAAAATGGGAGAAGCTCGACTACCCACCGTGTCCTCCACAGTAAGACTGATCTCTGCCGAGAGCCACCACAATACCACATTTACGAGCACGATGCCCTGATGGGTGCGATAAATCTGCTGGAATGTCATCCGTTTCAGTCGCATCTCTTGATTAGATTATCGGTAACACCTCAAGTGCCTGGCCAAACTTTGCGTTTCCGTGTAAATTGCCCCGGCTCGTGTTTAAGCGACGGTAGCACTCTGGCTCGTAGGTAAACGTTGTAAATGAGACGTGTTGTATCCCATCACCAATACAATCCTTCACTGTTATGAAGCAGTTCAATCTGGGTGTTTGCCATCAATTTGCGATAAAGTGGCAACTTACAAAGTGCTTAAGGACAAAAGTAAGCGTTTCCACATAAAGTTTTTCATTTCATTGTTTTGTCTGAGATGAGCTCACCGAGTGACAGGACAGTCAAGCCTTTGTCCATCATTTAGGGCGAGAGCTAGCTACTTCTCAATTTACCCCATCGCACCCAAAAGATTTGACCCCTCAAAATTATTTAGACTATCTATGTGAATGAAAAAAGATTTGTCAGCTGGACACAAGTGGTTGGGTTTGGTCCCTAGACCGAATTTAAGGGGGTTCATTTACCTAGTCCCACACATAGATTAGTGGGTATGTTTGGCGTCTTCGTGACCTGTATACTGCATGCGTGCGACGCGGTGCGCATTTTGTGTGTATGCGCGCCCGTAATTTCATGTCATTGCGCAATGTTATGTATTAACATCATTGATTACGCGCACGCATACAGACAAAATGTGCACCGCGTCACGCGCACGCATGCAGTATACAGGTCACGAAGACGCCAAACATACCCACTAATCTATGTGTGGGACTAGGTAAATGAACCCCCTTAAATTCGGTCTAGGGACCAAACCCGACCACATGTGTCCAGCTGACAAATTTTTTTTCATTCACATAGATAGTCTAAGTAATTTTGAGGGGTCAAATCTTTTGGGTGCGATGGGGTAAATTGAGAAGTAGCTAGCTCTCAGACTATTATCTAGAAATATCAATGAAGGTCATTAATACCCCTGCCCCATCAGGACGGCCTAATATGCCATTACCATGGAAAGCAGTCTCTCTACACTTTTACATCTTCATCCCAACACCAATATGTGTGCCAAATGTCAAAAGCATTGCTCAAAAGATGAGGAAGTAGTTTGATCCACAATATTTTCCTCCGCTATATCACCATAATATGGCATTACCATGGCAACAGTTTCAGACACATTCAAATGTGTCTTTTACATCTTCAACCCCATACCAAATGTGTGTTATGAATTTAATGAGCATTGCTCAAAAAATGAGGAAGAAGTTTGATCCACAATATATTTTCTCAATTTATTTCTTTTTCTTCTTTTTCATTAACATATTTTCTTTCTTCTAAGCGCGTAGAGACCCTGTTCAAGGGTATTATGCGCTATGTAAGAACTTCAAAATTCAAATCAAAATTCTTCCGTTATATCAATTTACTGTTGTTGTTGTTGTTTTTTTTTGTTTTTTTTTGGGGGGGGGGGGTTACCCACTCGTATTTTGTGTAATGTGTTAATATTATGTACTTCTGTATTTATAATTTGTATGTTGTTTTATTGTAAGAATATAATGTTTTTTATGCTTGTCATTTTTATCCGTTTACAGGGCTCCCTTGTAAAGCAGTTCAACTGTTGCACAGGGAACTGAAGGGACTACCCTGTTAAAAGAATGCTTCAATAAATAAATAAATAAATAAGAACGGCGATATTATTATTGATATTATTATTGCCATGATATGACGTTAACATGGCAACGTAGTTTCTGACATATTCAAAGGATAACTACACTCATGCTCATAATTATGGAATATTTTAGAAAAATTTTAGAAGTTGCCATTTTTCCATGAACAGTAAATCTGAGATTAATATTTGCTCATCCCACGTGAAACAATTATAATCTAAGTATTTCAGGAATGCTGAGCATTTGTAGCGTCCGACTCGACACTAAAACCTGCGTTTATAAATGACGGCATTGTTGTTGTTGTTGAGTCACGTGGTGGTTACACGCATTATTAGACTTGTAACAGACAATCCAAAAATTGCTTCACATACTGCGTTTTTGTTAAATAAACACTTGTCTTGAAAATTTTGGACGATATAGGTGAAAGAACTTTAGTATCAACAAAATATTCCATAATTATGAGCATGAGTGTATAAATAATGTGACATAAGGTTAACAGTGGAGAAATGAGAAATCTAACTGCTTAAACCCTCAGTCATACATATATTTGTTATATTTGAGGTGCACTTTTGCTGATGAAAAATTTTCAATCTTCGACTCGTACTCCAGTGCATCTTTGAACCCACTTCCTACCATGAGTTGTACTTACTATCAGCCCCAGCATAAGCTGCATCTACAATGCCCTGCTGGGCTACTTCAGCCAGAAAGGTTGTCAGCACATCTCCACTCCCTGGAGTCAGGATACGTACTGTGCCATCTCGGCACACACACATGGCTCTAGCAGGTACCTACAGGATAAAAGAGGAACCATATTTGAACGAGTCCATTGTTTCTTACAAACAAGTTGATTTTTACTGCGCAACTTGACATAGAAGTCTGTGGACTCTGTGCATCATAATGCCTAAAAGTTATGTGGTATTTTTTTTTCAACTTAGCTGAGACTACATCTTCTCAATTTACCCATCCACCCAAAAATTGACCCCTTCCAAAAATTACTTATGACTATCTATGAATGAAAAAATGATTTGTCACTGGAACACATATCGTCGTCGGGTTTGGTCCACCTCTAGGACCGAATTTAAGGGCGGCGGCGGGGGGGGCCTAGGGCTCATTACTAGTCTCCACACATAATTATGTATCGTTCTGCTTTCGTGACCTGTATACTGATGCCATGCGGTACGCGTTCAACATTTTGTCTGTATTCGTCGCGTGTAATCAATAGTTAATACATAACAATTCCGCCAACTGACATAAAAATTACGCGCGCCATACACATCAAAATGCCACACGGCTCGCAAGATCCAGTATACAGTTCACCTAAGACGCCAAAACCCACTAATCTATCGTCTTCGGTACTAGGTAAATGAACCCCTTAAATCGCTCTATGACCAAACCAACCCACTTCTGTCCAGTGACAAATCTTTTTCATTCACATATATAGTCTAAATAATTTGACGGCTCAAATCTTTTGGGCGATAGTAAATGAGAAGTAGCTAGCTCTCGCCCCTAATGGACAAAGGCTGACTTCCTTCACTCGGTGAGCTACTCTCAGACCACAAACAATGAAATATAAAATTTATGTGAAACGTTCACTTTGTCTTCCTTTAAGCACTTTAATTCCACCTTTATCGCGAATGATAGGCAAACACCAGATTGAACTGCTTCATAAAACAGTGAAGATTTATTGTGTGTGGATACAACACTTCTCATTTACAACGTTTACCTACACCAGAGTCTACCGTCCTAAACACGAAGCCGCAATTTACACCGAAACGCAAGTTTGCCACACTTAGTTTTACAGATAATCTATCAAGATCGACTGACGGTATGACATTCACACAGATTTATCGCACCAATCAGCCTTCCGCATCGTTCGTAATGTCGGTTTGCGTATGTATTCTGCGCATTGGCTGCGAC
>JZLH01S0003649.1:52868-72383 GCA_001188425.1 Eucidaris tribuloides | reverse complement strand
ATCAAAAACAAGTACCCCCTGGGGCATGCTTTGTTACTCAAAGGATTACTGTACCAGTGTACTTTATTGTTATACTCAATATAAGAACCCATAAATTACAACTAAGTGTAAACGGTTTGAAACATTTTTATGGCGAGTGTAAACGTTTCACACAAAAACCTTAATGACTCAGGCCTAAAAGGTACATGTAAATGTCCCAAACTGTTGTTAAAATGTTTGTGTACTGTATACACTGTATATTGCCATCATGTATGAGGTGTTGTAATTCCGGACAGGTTGTGTACCCAGACACCACACACGAGAAAGGCATTTTAGGCGCGGGGAACTACATGTATCGTGCAATGTTGCAAACAGACACCTGGGACACAGTTTATATTTTTCTTCCCATAAAACCAGATTTTTCACAGAAATTCTACTATAGATCAGTTGAAAAATAGGTCTGGGGGCAACATATCCTGAAAAAAGTACAAAATTAAGTGTCCGGATACTCAACTCCCTGCAAGTAGTATTCACTTTCTTTTATTCGCAAATGATCAGTTAAAAGTTTATGACAGAATTGAGAGAACTGCACATTAATTACTGCATGAATAAGTCGACAAAGTAGGCCTACAGTATGGTGTATCGACAATGTGTAGTGTACTTTATCATTCGACCTTTGATCTTGTTCTACTAAATCTAAATAAATTCATGATTCATTTTCATATCAAACTCAATACCTGACCAAAGTGTGATTGTAATCTCGACAACAATAGTTCTTGAAGTACAGCACTGCAGACTGACAAATGAACGTAACATAAATTTCTATTAATTTGGGGTGAATAAGCTACAATGCTGCTGAATGCTGATAGTAAATAACAAAACATGCAGTGGAAAACGTTGCCTGTCCTTATACATGTAGCCCACAAGTCTAACATTACCCACAGTGTTGTTCAAATGTCAGAACTTTACAGCCCAGTATGACTTTGTTATCATAGACTGATGAATCATTACTCAATCTGACTGGAGAGTATTTTACTATACACACAAAAATTAACAAAAGTTTCTGCCTGACTATATCATCATTTGACTGCTACAATTCAATGCAAATGTTATTTTATTACGTTTTTTTAGGGGGTGGGGGTGGTGGGGTGGGGGGATCACTGATAATGAGTAAACTCACGACTTGTAATTTCCTGTACCAATGTGGTTATATCACCAGTCAAATGCAGTGTGTGTTACCTGTCTATGTGTACACCTGAAAAGTTCACAAAAATGGAGCAGTTGTAGATATGAAACAAAAATGTTTTAACGTTTTAGCTTTACATCGACGATTCAGTAAACTTTATACATGTAGCCATTTGATATTCTTCTTCCTTTTTGGGGGGTGGGAGGGGGTTGGGGAGGGGAGGGGAGGGGAGCTAGAGCGGGAGCATGTCCAAGACGAGATCGTGTATGACCATTGGCCAAACAGCCATTTTATCCCTGCCAGCATAATGGCGACAAAAGACAGATGTTTCAGATATTCTGAGTGCAGTACTGGAGGGGCTAAATCATGATCCCTGGAATTGCTAGTCTGTCTTCCAGACGTTTAGATTAACCCATCCTATACTGATAACGAAACTACTATCTTCAGGAAACTGTTTTGACTAAGACTAGTGTTTCAAATTCGATCAACTACAACAGAACTACAGCAGAGTGAGTGTACTCTGGAGGTTGAAAAAGTCAGAGAGTGAGTGTACTCTGGATGTACATGTACAGTAGAAAAAGTTGCATGGTCTGGAACCGAGACTATGGGTTTGCAACTTTGCGTGCATCCTGAACCTCTTCTCTGAGTACTATTAGCCAACATCATAGATATTTTTGTGTACTGTACCCAACTTCCAATCCCTTACCCAATTCACAATCCCAAATCTCAGCAAAGTGAGCTTCAAGCTAGTCAATGTTTTCAGACCTGCACCAAGTAAAAAGTTTTTAAACTGCTTTGGAATTAGGGTAAAACAGATGGTCTTGAACCAACACTGTACAAGTAGTCAAGTACTGAATATGAATGCAATTTGAATATATTGGAAAATGGCCAATAGGCAATGGCAGTGTATATACTGCTGTTTACGTCCGCCCACAGGAAATTATGAAACCTACATTTTTATGGCCCACTGTTCTCAAGTGAAGCACAACACACTAACAATGTTAAATCAATACTCCTCATTCATCCCACATTCCACATCTTCAGCAGCCAGAAGGCTACACACAGCGGCATAGCGAGAACTTTTTCAATGGGGGGGGGTACCCTGGAGTTGTACCCGACAGTATCATTTGTGCACCAACGGGCGACAAGTCGACTAGCCCCAAAATAGGTCTTCCGTTATTCCACCCAACAGGATGGCCCAACAACTTCCCGACCAATGGGGGGTCGTTTACCCCCCCCCCCCCCTACACAACCACCCCTGGCTATAGGACCTATAATGTACGTATGCAGTAGGCTTGTTCTGTGGCCATGCACTGACAGCAAGTGGTGAATTGACATTTGATGTATTGATTGGCAGCTCCCATTAAACCCCATGTGGTTCAAACAAATGATATAATAAATGATACCCCAGGTAGAACCAATCCGCTATTTTTTTACCAACATGTTTTTGTAAAAGTTATGTTTGTCATGTGCTTCTCGATGTTGAAAAACTATTCTTCTTGTGTAAAACACTTGTTTCAGTGGTCTTATTCAAACCTGCATGTTCAAAGTGAAATAAAAATTAAATTCAGCATCATTTTTACTTGACTTATTCACAGGTACAGTCATTGTATGATAATTGTATGATTAATCACACGTGTATACATGTCAGTATGTTGTGCACCGGCACCATGAACACAAGGTGGTATTACAGAGCACGGTACCCTGGGGTACCGAGTTGTGCAGCATATACACCTTTCTAAAAAAATCTTGTTTGAATTCAAGAATCGTACAGACTTTGTATGTAAATCTTGGATGACTATACTCATTTTTGCACAACCGGACCTGCGCAAATTGCACAAAATAGTGCAGAAGCCCAATTTATATTTTGAAACCTGTGTGTACATCTTTGTTGTCAATTGTCATTATGTACATGTACATTTTATCATCTTATTAGCGGTAATCAATTTCAAATCAGAAAGAGTTTGTGAGATAACTTACAACAGACCAGAAATAAATGCAACGTTAATCTCGGAAAAAAAAATAGACTTGGTTTGATAACACAAGTACACATGTACATGTAGATTGCATGAGCTGTACACTGTCCTGACTGACTGAGTGTTCAATGATTGAAAAGTAACCGTGCCCTGTACGCTAACATTTGCTTTGCCACCTGTCGCTATAGAACGATACTCAAATGATTGTTACTGCAATTGTGTCCATGAGTCATCAAATGCTCCCATTCACTGTACTAGTACTAGGGGATGAAAGTGTCTGTGCATACATAATGCTGATCTTACTACTTCATAGGCCAAGTTTTCATTGCAGGCAGCCCTGAGCAGACACGCTTCACGTTCAAGCATTTCTTAGTCGTGGCTGCTCACGTAGAAATCAATTTGACGAATTCAATTAACTCACCTGTGGAAAGTCGGTCATTACAGATAGTCATACATGTATCTGCACATGCATCCTGGACGTGGTGATTTACATTTCAATTTAAATTCTGTCACGCAAAATCAGTCAACAGCGCCATAGCCTTTCAGCGATCTATTAGTAGTAGTAGAACATCCACACTAGGGGGCGCTAGTCATTAGTAAACTAAGCGGTAAAGTAAGGCAGATTTCCATACACCATAAATGGCTCTTTGTAAGAGAACTTTAATAGATGGGAGCATTGTATCTGCACGTGGACGTGCATTACGTTTGTGAAGTGCGAACTACATGTATCAAACTTGTATGTAAATGTAATTTAATGTAGAAGCCAGCTGGTGAGTTCCACCCCTAAATCGGTTTACCAGGCAAGCAAACAAATGAGATCTTGTGATAATAAATACAATTTTGGTTCCCGGTGAAAGGAAAGCGGGTCTTTCGTCAGTCACCGCTTTCCCCAGCGGGGTCATTGGCTGTGCTGTGGAAGGAAACATCAACATACTGAAATCTACTTCCACCATACAGAAACTTAAACAAGCCTATCATGTCATGGGAAATTCCAAAACTGATTTCTTTCCAGTCGTCTTCCTGACGGAATTCTGTTGGTTTGCGATTACCTGCAACAGTGCCCTATACATGTATGCATATACTGTACAAGAAAATTACATTCAGTATTTTGCTAAGACCGCATTACACCAAGTAATATACAGTTTAATCAATAAACTTCTGTATTCTTTAACAGTTCTCTCTCAAACATTACAATTACCACTTCACGTTTTTGTTTCACTGTGGTCTTTCCTTAAAACAGATTGCCTTTTCTGTTCTCTATAAATACAACAAAATGTTTTGTCATTTATTACAAATTTTGACTTAAATTTGAATTATTCTAATACAGTACATGTACAACAGTGGTGGGTTCAAGGAGGGGGGGGGTTGGCTAAACTGTCAATACAACAACTTCCCACCTTATTTGGAAAATTATTACCGAAGGCAAAAAAGCAGCAGTGCTCCCCTGTTGACATAGTGAACTTATTTTTTTTTTCATTAGAAATTTTTCCACATGACCAGGATATCCATCTTTCATTTTCATGTATTAATTCATTACTATTATCATCATCATCATCATCATCATCATCATCATTTCCCTCCTTTTATGATTATTATTAGATCATTATAATTATTGTTTCTTTGTTGTTGTTGTCGTTGTTGCTATGTCATCAGTGTACATGTATCATTCATTATCATTGTGACATACATGTTCTGATAATACTTACACAAACTGACTAAAAACACTTCACTCACAGCACTGTGTTTGGCTTGATTGTTAATGTACTTTCTTCCTGGAATGACATGAGGCGTCATGTACACTGTACTACATAGGTTTTGTAGGCAGACAACATACACTTTTCCTAATGACAGGGACACATTTACTGCCTTTCAGAGATATTGTGACCTTATCCACTTTGTGTTGAGGGGGACTATCACTATCTAAGGCCCGATTTACACCAAAAGGCCGGCCCGAGGCCGGCCTCGGGCCGGCCTAAATTGGAGGCCCGAGGCCCGCAATTTTGTGCATTTACACCAAATATTAGGCCGGCCTAGAGGCCCCCTTTCCAAAACTCGCCTCATTGTGTCTCCCTATAAGAAAGCAATATTTTTTCATGCATGATTAACATCAATGTCTCTCGTAAGGGAGTCGACTTTAAAAAAAAATGTTGGAATGAGACTGTGAAGTTATAAACAGCAATATTTTTCATATCGTGTAATGTTGATGTTGATACAGTTGATGCAGTTCGTAGCAACACTATAAAGAAAAAAAGGAGACCTATAACGGATGTAATACTTCATGTATTTTGTTGTCTTTTTTCAAATTTACAATAGTTGGTTTGATTGGCTTGATTCACGGTTTACCCGCACCCCTGCATACACCAGAAGTACGGCGCGGGCATTGTTTGGGCATTGTGTATTACGTAACAGCGCCGTATCGCGTGGTAAATTGGGGGCCCGAGGCCTCCTTTCCATTTACACCGAATATAGGCCGGCCCGAGACTACCTCCAGAGGTGGTCCCAAATCGGGGAGGGCCTCGGGCCTCCTTTGCATTTACACCAAGCTTTAGGCCGGCCTAAAAGCTTGGTGTAAATCGGGTCTAAGTGTGTTACACAATAAAGGCTAAGATATCCTCATTCCTGTAAATACAGTTGAAAAGCCATATCACACAAAAAAGTACTCACAAAGTTCTAAGCAGATTACAGTGTTTACTAAACAGTAAACAGCTACATACATTACATGCACAGTCTGACCACAATGTAGATAAGTAACAATTATCTCGGTTAATCCTTTTTATGCTGGAACTTATCCTCTTAGGGTATTCAATGTAATACATGTACCATAGAGCAGGTAATACAGACCATGTATTGGAACCTTACTCTTTGTATCAATGCACAGACCAGGAATGAAACTCTAGTTAATGGTCGAAGGGTATGCGTCCGTTCACTATCCAGCATGGTAAACTGGCTCACAGTATACCAAATTTTCAAGTTCAGAGTTAAGCAGTTTAGTGACCTGTGTGTTTGGATCGATCTAATACCAAGTCTAAATATGGCATTCCTAACTGAAGTTATAGGTAGAAAATGACCTTTCATTGGTATGACCTCTGACCCATATGGCTATTGTCATTTGTTTTCAGACCTAGTCACCAGATATTGGGCATTCCTAAATTATATTATAGGTAGAAAATGGCATTTGGAGACAAAGTTCATAGACATTTACCCCTTGACCTTGACCTTTGAACCCATTGACTTTATAAAAATATTTGGCATTCGTTTTTACATTTGCCAAATCATATCAATAATGAATATTCCTAATTTTGTTTTAGGTAGAAAATGGTACATTGAGACAAAGTTCATTGACCCTAAATCCTTGACCTTGACCTTTGATCCCTCTGAATCTACAAAATTAGTGAGTTTTGTTTTTCACCAATATAACAGAAGAGCATTCCTAACTTAAGTCATAGGCAGAAAATAGCATTTGGGAACACAGTTCATTCATTTGACCTTTGACTCTACCAAATCATTTCCCTTTTGTGTTTGCACCTAATGCAATCACCAATTTATTTAAAAATGACCATTATTAACGAAGTTACATGTAAAGGCAGAAAACAACATTTTGGGACAAAGTTCATTAACATTTGACAAATTTAGGCAAAAATCTAATCATTTTCTTCATCCAATTTTTTAATTCTTGGTCCAGGTTTCATTAAAATCCCTCCATCAGTATTTCAGTAATCTTGTTATGTTAAAGTGCAGACGCACGAACAGCACCCGAAAACACAATGCCTCCGACACCCTGGGGACGGGGGGGGGGAGGGTAATTGGAAGGAGGGGAGGAGGATTCTGGGCCATTACAGTTGGTCCAAACTCAAAGCTTTTCAAGGCAACCAAAGGCCACACTACACTCTAAACCACAGGGACTGGGAGTCTCATTAGGTCATCAACGTTACCTGTAGTTCATACACTGAGTCACACAGTACTCATCAATGACATACATTGCACAAGCATCAAATCACGTTTATCGCTTGCACCAGTTTCAAACTGGCCATAACCCCACATGTAAATGGCCCATTGAGATCTTGTGAAGGAATTTTGGCATGCCATTGTATTAGAACAGGCCCCTAAAACTGGAGCATGCTAATTTCAACTATGTATATCATGAACTCGGTGTTAGCTCTAGTTATTTATCATCTCTTTTCTGTGTATATTGTGAAGTCATGGCCAAGGTCTGTGCCATTATATCCTTGAGTGGCATGTAATAACACACAATCCTAGTGTGTGATCATATTCACAATTGAAATTTGTGTGTTTGGGGGGGGGGACTATTATTCAGTCTTTGTTTTCATAGAGGGCACCTCTGAAATGACCTACCTACATCAGGGTGCTACATAACTTTTTTTGGCCACTTGCCCGAACGGGCAAGTGAATTTTCAAACAGCTCGAAAATGCTTGCCCGAATGAAATTTTTGCTTGCCCGAAAAAATAATAGAAATTTATTGATTTGTGTGATTGATATGTTTAGATATACATAAAAGTATACATGCACGTATAACCATTCACAAATTTTCACATCAATGATTTTTGTCATATTTATGAAAATCAATGATCAATTTTTTAATTGTGTTCATTCATCATATATTATAGATATGAACGATTATAACAATGTGTTCCAGCAAGCGGTAGTGGCGATGTCATGTTGTGGGATTGGGGGGGGGGGGGGGAGACAGAACAGCATAATACACATTTTTGTGAACATCTAGTGATTTACCGTAGGTGTTCATAAAAAAAGTTTGTGGGATGTAGCATTGTGATTTCAACAGTAAACATGTAACTGAACGTGGTTATGATTTATATTAATTGTTTAATGTTAATAAAGTGTTCTAGGAGTTAATGAAGTTTTCTAGAAATAACTCAGGCGTAATCACGAACTTTTGGTATCTCATCATACATGTAGATAAAACATAATTTCAGCTATATATGTTTCCAGATAAAAATGTTCAGGTGTCTTTTACAGAAAAGTTTATGTAATTTTCAAGTGTTATAAAATTTAATCAAAAATGCCACAAATTTTGGGCCAAAAAAATAAGCCTTCAAAATCAAGGGGATAACCCCCCCTGAGGGGTGGGTCCTGTACCCCACACCGGATCACCGCCTATACAACCAAGTAGTTAATTTGATGACATTAAAACTTCATGGTAAGTCTCTAACTTATCCTCATAGGAATGCATAATTGATTCCCAAACCCGTACTGAAAAAAATGTTGAAATGTAGATCAAGTGTAAGATTTAAGTTTTAGGGTCTATTCTCCATTCCTTTCACCCAAATTGCTTATAATATTTACATCTTCCTTATTCACAATCATTTTTTTGAATGATTACCTAATCATGATTTAATTAGATAGAGGTACACTACTTGGGAAATATTTAGTAACAAGTTTCTTCAAAAAACCATACACCCAGCCAGGAACTGACACACGCTGCATCTTCAAACCCAGAGTTCAGGGGATGATTCCAATGTGACTGAATGGGTCCCTATGTAAGCTATGTTTTCAAGCTGTAAATTTGCCTCTTTTGACCACAGTATCCTCTAAAACCACTTATGAATATCACAAATGTTATTGTCTAGAATCTCTATACACTTTCCATGGTCAAGATTTATCTTTCAGTGCGAAAATTACTCGCAATATCGCAAGTTAAGACTTGAAAATACAAACCTACACCATTTAACACATGTGGGACTAGCAATCTCTAGTCGGACTTAACACTGCCGCTTATTCTGGAGGTGGCTGTGATTGAATTTTTTCTGGTACATTTGAAACATTTTGTTTTCTTAACCTTTGCTCTTACTCCAGTCTTTTTTCACTGAATACTTCTCTGTAATTTCTTCAATCCTTTGCCGACAATGTTCCGCGATGTTTATTTTTCTTGGACAAGATTATAGGCTAGCAGATACCTCTGATCTTGCACTGCCTATATACTACGTATGCCATGTCCTGCGCCTCGCCGTTCATTTGCGTCTTTGCAGAACGCATTTTGCGCAAATAGGATTGCCGATTTTTGGCCAGCATTTCCCCTAAAACGCTATTTATTTGTCATTTGTTTTCAATACCAGTTTTGGTATTACTTAGGTTCATTTAGAAATTATTACTTGCCCGATGCGGGCAAGCATTTTTAGTTGACACTTCCAAATATGCTTGCGACTGTGATGGTTTACTTGCCCCGAGGCCATCGGCAAGCGGTTACTATGTCGACACCCTGCTAACATGTTTTCTGTATATTTGAACCCAATGCATAAGAACCATAACAGGAGTCTCCCCTCATTTTCATGTAATGCAAGTTAACGTTTTGAACATTTGACCATTAGGGACAGTGATTTTCCGTTTCAAGAAAAGGCCTTTTCGGTTTCCAAAAATCTGGAATTCCGTTTCAACTTGCCTGAAAAATGGAAATTCTGTTTTACCATAGTCTTTGTATGCATGAAAAAAATTGACAATTCCGTTTACATAAAACTTGAAACAAATATTTGTTGCTGTTTCTGTGTTTTTGTGTCAACTTTTTCTAATTTTTGTTCTGAGTTTTGTGTTTTTTCCTTTCAAAAAGAAGAAATTTGGAGAAAAATGAGGTTTTCCGCGATTTTCCGTTTGAAAACTCATTATCCGTTTCAAATTGTGATTTCCGTCCGTTTTCCGTCTTCGCGGAAAATCACTGTCCCTAGACCATATTTGACCTTTCACCTAATTACATGACCTTTGACCCCAAAACAACATTGAGGTCCCTACAGGGCATCTACCATCAAAATTTGGTTACAAACAGGTACACGGTCACAAAGAAATTTAAGTTTCTTAGACGTGTTACGGACAGATGGACAGACGATGTACTGCAGGATGGACGCGACGGACAGATGTCTGTTTGCAGCCTATTGTGGCTGCCAAGTCTTGACTGATCTCCGTTTGGAGTGGACAGGTGTTTGAAAGACTTACAAGCATCCGATGACCGGGGTAATAGTAGTGTGAAGTGCTTAGAGATGATGTATTTCATATTAGGCGCTAAAAATCGAAACTATTCAAATGTGAAATACAGAGCAAATAATCAGCTTTGGTTTTGGTTTCAGGCGATTGGACAAACTATCACTTCCGCAGCATTCTAAATCAAATGTAGGCCTATACGTTTTCATTCCTAAGCTTCAGCTTACATCCAGATCGCTTCGAACATTCATAGGTGTTGCATTATTACGAAAATAACATACCGGCCAAACATATTCACGTCAATATTCATGGTACATCACATGTACAACGTCCACATTGGTATAATCACCACTTTGTGTGAACGTTTTGTGTTACCTTCTGTTATATCAACTGCAGCCCACCCATACAAGCACGGGGAATATAGTGCAAACGATGCTATATTGCCCCTTGCACAATTCTGAATATAGTTTTAATTCAAAAAATTTACGCCTTTCTATAGCCCTTAAAAAAGATTTAGTTGGATTAACGTACGTATCGGATACTACTTTTACAAATATTTAGTGAAATATACAATAAGAATGAAACAAGAAAACCAAAAATAAGAAAATTTTTAAGAGTCGGAAAAACTCACCTCAAGAGGTCCGTCTGCCATGATACGTGACGTCACACACCTCACGTAGATTTTCCCCAAGTCGTCGGTAGATTTGATGGACAGTAACTGCCTTATCAACCTACGCGATTACTTTTTGGATGGCATAGTTTTCATGTAAGTGCCTGTATCGAACCTAAATTAAGCATGTGACCAATCACGATTTTCTGAGCACCGACCCATATCGCAGCGATATTTTTATTTACACTACACGTAACAAAGATTGTTGTTACCCGATTGGTCAAATGGCATCACATGACATGCTAACTGCAGAATCTGTGGCTAAATAAAATTTTCACGTTCGCGACCAGATATTTGCTGCGAGGCTGGTTGAGGTGCTTTTTATCTACAGCCAGTTTTTGCCACCAAGATCAATTTTTTATTTTTTTGTACAATATTTGGAGTACGAACATCCAAGTCCAGACTAGTAAGGTAAGTCAAGTGTTTTTTTATATTTGGGGTAAATTTTAGGGGGCTAGAGTAATGTTTTCAAACAAAAAACTTGTCCAAAATTCAGGCGTCCGTGGCTGTTTTGTTTGCAAGCAAATGACTATGGACAGGTTAAGTGAGTGCTGCAGCCTGGAAATACAAGACCTAGTTGTAATCCTTGATATTTCTTCTTCCTAATCCACCTAAATTTATATCTTCTGGAAGTAGAAAATATTTCCAAAAACATAATTTAATTTCTTGCCTCCATCACCGGCGACATTTTGTCAATGCAACTGTGTGTGGGACTGTGCGGCAAACACACTGTGTAAACACTAGATGGTAAAATTGTTTGGTGTGCATAGCCATTGCACAAGTCCATTCACAATACATACAACATAGACATTCACCGAAATTGGTTTATCACCAGTTTCTCAATTTGTTTAATCTAATCACCAATACCTCTTCAAATGAAATTTGGTATTTTGTGCATTTTAAGATGTTTGGATTTACTTAAAGTGTGCTGGAAAAGTTGACTGCAAGTCAGACAGCCATTTTGTTGCATTGCATACACAAACGTTCAAACATGAGTGTGTATGGCCAATGGCTGAATGGCTTGTGAGTGGTATAGAAGACATCGTGATCATTTCAGTGGTGTGAAAATTTTCCCTTCCCTTTCCTGTAAGGAAACTTTTTTTGATGAGGAAAATTTTAGTGGCTCATTAATTGACATGTCTGCACTCATTTTGACAGAAACAAATACGTTATCAGTGGGCGGCGAACAACGATCACACGTGAGGTCAGGCAACTAGCTAGATCTACACCAAAACGGACATTATTTCCATTGAAAAGGTAAAATAGAATTCATCTTTAAATACCTCAATAATACGAAGTCCGAATGTTAAATTTTGACCTGATTTTGCAGTATTTCAGGAGGGGCGCATGTCCAATATCGGAGATTACTTCCAATGTTGGAGATTATCTCCTATATCGGGGACTTTTCATGGGGTCATCAAAACTTGGCGCAAAGAGAATCTCCAATATCAGAGATTGTTTTTTCAAGACACAACCCTGCACATGTCATGTGCGATGGTCAGATGAGATGGTGGAAACATTTTAACTTGCACAGGATCTAATTCAAATTTATTAATAATCAACAACAATATATATAATATTATTTAGATTAAATGGACCATTACAACACTGCGATACACAGGCTAACAAGATTATTTTGACAACAATGCACATTCTGGCCATTATCACGATTATGAATGGCGATCCGTAACGTAGTCAATCTCCACTCAAGCACCGCACAAAAGCAACACACACGATCATGCATGAAAAATACCATAGGCTTTACACGTAAATCAATGGACCAGCCGGTGCAGACAAAACATAGACAGTTCCATTTACCCCGAAAAAATCACCACAAAAACGGAACATACCCCTAAATATGCACAGAATAATTCCCACATGTTTATCAAAACCCTGATAATCATTCTTACCATTTCATTCCTCATTTCACCCGAAATTTGACTCTTTGTTGATAACCGGCAGGTTTCTATTCTTCGCTACACAGAAGACACCATTTAATTACATGCTCAGATGTGTACACATTTCAAGCCTGTTCACGCAGTTCTCTAGATTTTTAACCCAGCCGCTTTTACGTTAGGAAACTTGTGTCCTTCGCCATTCCCCACTTCACGGAACGCAGTGGACGATTAAATGTTTTTAAATTTGTATTAAATTATGTTTACATGAATTGAAATATGATTATTTTGACATGACAAATATTTTCTGTCGTATGATTTACGAGGATGGAAAGTGTATAGTGTGTCTCAAAAAAAATGGTCGTAGTGAAAATTATTTTTGGTTTAGGGACCCCCCCCCCCATAAGAAAATCATATTAATCAACTTAGTCATGTTGGGTATTGTCATAAAGCTATAGAAGATCATACATTTCAATACAGTTTATTTCATTGAATTTGGTTGTGTCAATCTTGAGATATATTGAATTTTCTACAATGACGGAAAATTGCGTTTGTCCCCGTATACTGTACGTATGTGTGTTATGGTTCAGCATAATTGTTTTTAACAACTCTCTGAATGTGTGAACGAACAGATTCTTTGGGTTGCACATTTCTGATTTCCTATTATGTTTAGTACAAAGGGAGTAGGCCTACATAACTCTAACAAAAGGACAAAACAAGTAACATGAAGGAATTATGCAGATCATCATGATGTCAATGTGAATGCAGTCTGGTAAACGGGAGACACTGCGCGATATCATTTCACTGATGAGTAAGGGTTATTATTTAAGTATTTACTATATAAATAGGCTCTACTCATTAATAAACATATTGAAATACAAAATGCATTTGTTTTTTTTACATGTATTATTGCTTTTTGTAATTCAATCTTTAATGTGTTCTGTAAGCAACAATACCACAAGTGCAGTTATCATTATAATCAATATACAAAAATGTTGTTGTATTTTTTTTTATTGTAATTCTGTTTTATGTGTTAACAATACCACCAATGCATGTCATTATGATCAATACACAAAAGTGGGACAAACGTGATTTTGCCTAACTGAACAATGAGTCATAACTTTTGAATTATATATATGAGTAAATTAAATGGGATTAAATTTATCAGAAAAAAAAATATTCTGCCTTAATATGATATTAAATACACATAGGCCTATCGTTAGAGAAAATCAAATACATTTTAAATAATTTTTCCCGATTGGACCTTTTTTCTTTTTTTGAGACACACTGTATTTCCACCCAGTCTGAAACAAGGAAGTAAAATGTCACACTATTATAGCCAGTGGATGATTTTTGAGTGAGATTTTGTTTTGACGGGAATGTTCTACTATTTTCAACGACCATTTTGTTCTGGGGCTATAGTTATACCAATAAACATATTGACGCCCGGCGGTTTTAAACCCTGAACATTATGTGGAATTATGTTTACTCTGCGGAATTTACCTATTCAAGGCCGTGAAGTAAAATTGACTCAAAATCTTCCGTCCTTCATACACTCTAGGCTCCGTCCTCCTCTTCCTCTCCTCCTCCCACCTTCTTCTTCTCCTTCTTCTCCTTCTTCTCCTTCTTCTTCTTCTTCTTTTTCCTTTTTTCAGCGGGTTCTTCAGTTCCTTCATCAGTTAATCATGTTTGGTAGTCGGTCATTTAATTTTCCCCAAAAGAGGAGAGTAATTGTACCGAGATCCCTTTGGGATTGTCGCTTCCTAATGATGTTCAAAATTTAAAATGAAATTTTGTTAGGGTGGGGGGGGGCATTCCTTCCCACTTTTAAAAATGAGGACATCAAATCATTAACACACTTCCTAAAGACAAGAGAAAACTTTAGGGTGTTCTGACATAGGGTAGTTACCTTGGGAAGTATTGTGGGTAAAATATTTGAATATGTGATTATGCAGAAGGCAAATTTGGCATTAACTATACTTCAGATTTACAACTTTGACTTTCAAGAAACATTCATCACTAACTCATTGTAGCACTTGCAAATGGCTGGGAAACTATTTTCGTATTATTATAAAGAATATATATGCTTTTGCTATGCTTGAACGCATCAAAGGCTTTTGACAGGTTATTGAGCAGTAAAGCTATTCAGGTTGTTAATGAAAAGAGAAATGTTCCTCTGATTCCCTTAGATTTTAAATTAATATGTAGCCTTGCACAAAATGGTTCAAGTGGGAATGTCATAATGTCTACAAAGTTTTCGGTCATGTAATGGAGTCTAAAACAAGAGGTGTATATCTCGTATTTTGTTTTCAGTCTATTGTAATGAACTCTGGCTTGTATATACTTGAACAAGAAGGGATTGGTTGTAGAAGGTAACTATTTGCGGGAATGCTTAGCATACTGCTGATGATATTCACTCTTATGTCACAATTTAGAAAGGTTTACACACCATGATTACAAATGATGTGAGAGTTTCGCCACAGATTTTGATATCACTTTCAATGATCTAAAATCAATTTCTTGTTTTTCATCCAGTGGAAATAGCAGTTCCAGGCCTTGTTCTGTCGTTATCAATGATACTAATGGTGTGCAAATATCAATAGTTGTGGTTCACGTAGGTCACCATAATTCAACGTATGGACAAAAGTAGTCCTGGTTTCAGCAGCTATTGCTCAGTTTGGAAAGTTATCAATACTTTTAGATCAAATTTTGGTCATATTAAATCATCAGTACAGTGTTTGTTTATTCTTAAAGAATATTTGTATTTTCTATGGGGCCATGTTTGTGGCAATTAAGAATAAAGCGTAGTGAAGCATTAATCATCACCTGTTGGAGGAAAGCCTCTGAGAAATAAATTTGTGAGAAATAATTAATCATCATGACTGCATTGTGATTTGGTAACGCTTTACTGTCAGATTGTCAATCACTTGAGAATGCTTTGATGAATAGATTTCAAAAGTTTAAATGAACACAATCGTGAAGACTAGTACTTGGGATTCATGAGAAGGTTGTAAAAAAAAAGCCAAAAAGGAACCCATTTTCTAAACATTTGCGATAATTTAAATGAGGTGCAATATTTTCTTAGTGAAAAGTTGGTAATAGTAAAAGAACTGTAATGTCCAGTTACTATAAAGAAATCAGATGTGAATATTTAAAAAGAAATTATAGCGATAAGAGATCAGGAAAGTGAGTGTAACACGTAAAACTACGAAGACAGTGGGATCAGTTGAAAAAAATTCCTTGTATTCTTTGTTCAATTTATTCCGTCCTTCTACTCCCTTTATTGTAATTAATTTTGTTTATTTGTTCTCACTGAGAGTGGTTTTTCGGGGTCTTGTGTATGTCTGATTTCGATCGCGTGGGCCGGCGGAGGGCCGCTGGCATGTACTTCCCGGCGGAGGGGCCTGGCATCTTTTGGGACCTTTGGAATTTGAAGCGTTGTTGGATTTTTTTCTTTCGCAGAGGGTCTGATAGATAGATTGATAGATAGATTAGATAGATAATAGATAGATAGATAGAATAGATAAGATAGATAGATAGATGATAGATAGAATAGATAGATGGAATGCGAATAGGTAGAAGATAGATGAGATAGATAGATAGATTGGATGGATAGATAGATTGATATGATAGATAGGTAGATAGATAGATAGATAGATAGATAGATAGAATAGATAAATAGGTAGATTGGATAGATAGATAGATAGACGGATAGATAGATAGATAGATAGATAGACGGATAGAATAAGATAGATTAGATGTAGATGGATAGTAGAAATTGTTTTCATTTATTATTTTATTGTCGCTGTGTTGAAGGTAATGTGATGATCCAAAATTGTGAAATCACCATTAGAATAAGTTATACATTCATTGAAAACATAATTGTGCGATTGGCGACTGTGCAACGATTTTCAGGAAGTGGAGGATAAAGTTCAGCTAATGAAACGAGATTGGGTATGCTAGAGGGGAAAGGGTGACATAACGGACAGTCTAGCACAGAAATGTGATGGAAAATAGTATTATAGTTACGTAACTCCTGTTTTAGATGACTGCTGGCACTTACTGTCCCTCATTATTCGTGACGTCATTTGTGACGTCAATTGAACGCCCGCCTACCCGGAACTTAGATATTTTTCGTCGTGGGTTTTTCGCCCCAATATTGCTCGATTGTCAGCAAAGACGAAAGAAAGGAAAGTCTGGACACGTGCAGTGCAATAACCACATGAACATTGTTATTCGTATGTTACGGTATTACCATTCACACGAAAAAGATGGATATTAACAAGTGTTTCCAGGACGTCGATCATGAACCCATGATTACACTTACAAACTTACCTTTGTAAAAAGCTGCATTAAAGCTGTATATCCAGGTGGATCTATTTGATCCTGCCGGATTCAAGTTTTAGTTGTAGTTCCAGTGTTGAATTAATTAAGCTCATGTAATACGGTATACATGTATATTCATTCAAAAGTGCACTGTAAGATGTGTTTCCCCGCACCTGTGCACATGATTGTATTAAGATTGCCCATTGTTTGGTGTATAATGTTCATGCAAGTACATGTAACATCTTCTCGCGCACTCGCCCTACTATATGTAAACTGTTCTCTCCCTTCCTTCTTTCTGTTTTCCTTTGTCCCTCACATTATTACATTTTCCTTCCCTTTCTCTCCCCCTTTCCCCCCTTTCTTTCCCCCTCTTCCCTTTGTCTTCTCTTTTGTTGTGTATCGGCGTACACTATTTCAGGTAGCTTGCCTTCGCGTGTTACGCAGTATTCCACTCCAATTGATTACTATTTTCTTCAATACTACTTCAATTTTATTATTTATGTATGCAAAGAGTATGTTATCACGAATGGTATTAAAATGCCACTTATTTTGTCATTTGAATGGAAGAAATAAATGTATTTTGAATTTGAATTTGAATGTTCTTACAACATTTAGAAAGTCTTGTCATTCCTCGAACCTTTGAAATGTTGATGTAAGATTTGAAGTGTTGTACCGTAGATATGTCATTTCATTGTATATCGATTACATGAAATTCACTCACACAAAAGTGATTATTATTTTTTTTATTGATGGTGTATCGAAAGCAATTTGCTGAACCTTCACGATACAGCTTTGAAGTTTTAGTGTATGATCAGAGTACGAAGGGGGGAAGCTGCTGCTAAACGTGTTTCTATGTGGTTGCTATCTAATCAAGCTCTGCTTATGATTGTCGCCCGGGGGGGGGGGGGTCGCGTCTCCACACGGCCTGCTACGCCCCCGCGTCCAGAAAAACGCGTCGTTAAGGGTCCCTTTTCCAGCCCTCGGGCGTCGTCGACGTCTTTTGGAAAAACGGGTAGCGTTTTTCAGCACCGTTCGCTGGCAATCTCCACTTAGGGTAGCCTTTTCTCGCATGTCACGCCATTTAGGGTCACTAATTTGGTTATGTAGATTACGCCATTTAGGGGTGCAATTTTTTTGTGGATCTAATAACATCTCCAACATGAACATTTTATAATTAGGAGAATTATTTATGATTATTGTTAAGTGAACATCTTCGGGTTGCACAATGTACAATTATGTTTTAGATGAGAATGACACTTGGGTGGGGTATCAAATTAGTTGATTTCACTGTTTATGCCACTTAGGGTATCAAATTAGTGGATTCCCTGTTCACGCCACTTAGGGTGTCAGAATAAGTGGATTTCCTGGGAGTCACGCCACTTTTTTGATGTGTTACGCCAATTAGGGTTGCAAATTTGGTTATATAGGTTACGCCGTTTAGGGTGCATTTCTGAGGTTGTTGGACACGGGTGGGAGACAGGCCGTGTGGAGAGCGACCCCCCACCCCCCCGTAACAAATAATAAATAAAATGTGATGTGTATTATACTGTAGGTCATTTCCACTTATCATGCATCAAAATGTCATAAATACGTTATTACCTATTTATTTTATAATTTGCGTTCCAGCAAATTCAGAACTGTAGATTATAATGATTAGTGAGGTAAAAATGCCCGAGGAGGGGCTATTTATGACGTGACCACTATGCGCGCACAGGATTTCACAGCGCCAAAGCAGCACACGCACTGTTATAAGCACGAATATACTAGATAAGCTAGGACAGGTCGTGACTAGGTATGGCTAACATATTATGCCTATGCAGATACGATATGTCTTAAACGTAATTTCGAGCTTGTTTAGAACATAGTGCATAGGCATAACGTCAGCCATACCTATTCACGACCACCGACGGAATTTCCACAGTTCCAACCTGTACGAACACCCAAATTTCACACCTTAGCATGTGAAGCTTCTCACTCTTACTTGGTCAATAAGTCGCAATGAAAGTTTTCGTGTAAATGCGGTAAATAGTCGAGTTGGGTTGCAAAAGTTGATTCTAAGATTTTGATATTTTCGAAAAGTACTTGCACTCATCTTTCACCTGTCAAAATGTGTGAGGATCAGGAGCGCCCCATAAATATGATATTTCTCGAATGGAACCTCGACATGTTTTTAAGGGAGCTTAAAAATTTGGCTGAATTTGGCCTTCACGTCGTAAGATTAACCATAATGTCACACTAAATACAATCGGTTCTTATCCAACATCGTCAAGTCCCCTTGTTATAATTTTGGTATCACTACGAAGCTACTTTTATGAACTTTACATTGATTGCAGGAAAGGATTTGCCAACACACAGTTTCTTTTTGGAAAGCGATTAGTTTTACCAAGCTGTCTACGGGAGCAGTTGTCAAAAGCCAAATTATACATCATTTCAAAGCTTAGAATATATATATATATATATATCTATCTATCTATATATATAACATATATATGTATATCTATATATAATATATATCTATATCTATATATAATATAAAA
>JZLH01S0003649.1:29747-50967 GCA_001188425.1 Eucidaris tribuloides | reverse complement strand
TATGCCAATAACTCAAATTTGTGTAATTTATTACTTGCTTCCTTTTTGCCAAGTTAGAGCAGTACCGTCCTTTACTGGGAATGCTCCAATAATGGGTTCCCATTGCTCGTTGCTATGAAATGAAAAGGATATTGATCATTATACGTCCCAACGGACTTAAAGAAAACACTTCAACGTCACGGAATTTCACAGGCACTTTTTCATTTATTGCTTTACTTGATTTTTTTTTCTATGTGATTATAATAATTGTGTGTGTCTACAAAACAACAAATAAAATATTTAAAAAGACGCAGAAAACTGAATCATATTATGCTCACAATTAGCATACACTAACACTAATCAACAGTGCCGCATTACGATATAGTGATATATGTGCATTCCACAATATCCTATCATGAATTGCACGTGTGCTGTGCAATTACTATATCATTGATGCTAAACATATTATTTCAAGATTAAACTGTATAATAAAGATGTTCAACGCAAATTATCAATTAATGACAAGTGATTGTGTTTCTTCTACAATGAATTAATTATTGCATTTGACTCGGCGAAATTATTGTATACATTCTAAACATTATAATGCTCACAAACAAATTTATAGCATATCAAATTAACAAGTAAATACCGAGTGCACAATATTAAACGAATATACTCACTATACATGCAGTATAAACCACTATGTACATTGTTCAGGATTTTATGAAGTTGTGTACGTCGATCTTTCGATTTTATCACGAAGTATGTCGTTTGTGTGATATTAGTGAAATTGTGAGAGAGATAATGCTCTTAATAACGCGGGATGCAAGGTTTACAACTTTCATTTATTGACATCACCCCTCTCCCCCCCCCCTCCCCTTCGATGGCACTGAATGTCTAAAGCGAATGATACGGCGAGATGCATATAGTGCGTGGAAATCTGCATTACTTTACTTTAGTTTTTGCCATTTATCAACAAGATATTACAGTTATCTTGGATTAGAATGGGTATACAGCTGTTTGGTACATATGCGGTGAAACTATACTTAAACTACAAACCGCTAGAATTTTGTCAAACCTGCATACAGCATGTTCAAGTTAAAATCTTCATATTACGGTCGCTTCTCCGATTCTTGTATTCGTAATATTACCCAGTACTAGTTACGAAAGTCTCAAAAGATACATGTGCCAATTATACAAGCTACATATCTACAACATTTAACAAATAACAGAATAGAAAAGATAGCAAACATTATAAATACCCCTAACAAAAGAGTGTAAATACCGGTTACATGATTTGATAATGTAATCTATTTTTTGCATCCTTCAATGCACTTACATTTTATTCAAACAAAGTTGCCGAGATGTTATGCAAGTTAAACAATATTGTATTCAATGTTTTAAATACCAACTTTGAAGTTATCCGTGTTCAGTATAAGCACGAAAAAAAGAGTAAGATCTCCGAAAATTCACTCTAAAAATCGCCTCTTCGACAGTAAATTTGTTTTCATTTGTTCGAGAGAATTACTGAAAATTACTATAATATACTCCCCATACATAAATCTTTCTTTTTGTTCAAAGAACTTCGTATATAAGTCAATAATTTCATATATCCAAGTCATTTACTGTTTAATTTAAATTACATAACGATCAATACAAAAGTAATATGCTGAAATTATTTTATTCTCCTAGTACATTCGTAATAAATAAAAATGTCAGAAGTCTAGCGTATCGAGTGAACAGGACAGATAGATTTTTTTATACCTTCTAACAAAGTTCCAACATTTATTTTATATAGACGTTGATGATTACGATGACTATAACTATTTTACTGTGTGGTAATTCTATTTCGCTGATCTGTATTTTGTTTGACGGAAACGTACAAATTGCTGTGGTGCTGGGAGTGCGACGTCTAGGCCAGCGAAGCTTCGAAGGCGGCCGACTCTTGCCCCTCTTTGACTGTGGTGACAGGGATAAATGGATGCTCGGACTTTTGAAGATAGTTCTGGAAACGGGAAACCACACAGGAGAAAACAAGCGAATTACATCGTTAGAGGTAAATTCATACAAAATATAAGCTAAATGAATGAGTACAACTGGTCAAGAGAATCAAGAGAATTTATCATTAATAGATTGAGTTCATTGTCCCAAAGCATATTTTATTAATCTACTGTGATAGTAATTCAATTCTAGTTTGTAATATATGTAAGTTATGTGTTTTTACTACATGGGCAATTCCATGGTAAATGGAAATTTATATACCAGTAGACCACTTGTACCATTATATTATTATAAATTATTGAATCTCCCCTCAAGGAGATAACTCCAGCAAAATGAGCAGTGAACTATAGGCCTACTGAACATTTTCAAAATCTGTCAGTACAAATTCCTATACATGTTCATAACAAGGACGGAAGTATTGGTGACAAAATATTCCGTCCCGTTACGAACATGATATGGGAAATTTGTACACATAGATGAAAAGCAAAAGTCATCTTAATGAACTGTTTTTTGTTTGTTCGAATTGTCCAAATAAGTTGAAAAAATGAAAATGCAATTGAATTATGATTTTCGATGTTAGAGTCCATGTTTCATTTTTATACCCTTTACCTTCCTATATATATTTGTTACGTCATTAGTTTTAAATTCAATGTTTAAAATGTTCATATTTTCTAACCGTTGTTTTGTTTTGGTGTGTGTTTATCAACTACACTTGTGGTAAATAAATTCAGTTTCATTCAATGTATTACTCCAGCGTAATACACTGTAGAATAGTGATAATTTCCTCATGTGACAACCAGCGCTTACTCGTAGATTTATCAGATTATCGTTTACACACAAAATTGTTATTTTTTCTGTGAAGAAATTGACGGACACAATAATGTGAAAATGCAAAATGGTAACAATATTGGTGACGCACATCAGTGAAAATACTGTGAATGTAAATACTAGAACACTTTTTGTTACACATGTAGTTTTTGAAAAAACAACAACAACAACTGTCTGAATTGCAAACCTGGAAAATTTACCATATATCAATATCGGTTTGACAAAAAAACAACAATAACTATATTTTCACTCATCTTCCTAATTTGGTCTATATCAGAGTCAGTAAAATTATCTTGAGAGCCGTTAGTCATAGAACAGAACATTTTGTGAATAAGTTGTACAGAAATAATCTTGAAAACACCACAAGAGTAAGACTGCATATGGCTGAAGTGTCAGCTACAAGATTGTTTGGGTTCAGGCTTATTCTTCCCTACAAAGGGAAGCTAATAAGAAAAGTGTCATTTCTTATAAATGAGAAATTTGTATGTGTCATTTACATCGGGATCAGTACAATATCACTGTATTTCAAGGGCGTAGGCTGGGGGTGCACTGGGTGCACGTGCACCACCCCCCCCCCCCCGCAGAGCCATAGGAGTTCCACCCTAATAGCAAAAAAGAAATTTGCACCACCTTTTTTTGCTTTCAACGCATGATTTTCTCAACTTAAGTTCCACCTCCCTAAGATGTGCACCTCCCTGTTCCACCTCCCAGAGATGTGCACCTCCCCATGCCCAAACCAGCCTACGCCCTTGTATTTTACTCAAATATCTTTCAATACAATAATTATGTCTTCTCCAAATTTTGCATGAAAATAAAGCATGCTTAATGTAGCCAGCAACTATAACAGGAATAAGTTAAGAAAGATTTTGGGTTCTTGCTAACCAATCAGATCGCACGTGCGCTGGCCTTTAGCTGACCCTACGTGACCATGCATGCCGCCCGCCCGACGTGTAATAGTCGCGCCGTGGTAACGAAGGCACTTTTTGAATCGATAAGCTCCTCCCCCCTATTGCTATTTCGGCAAGTTTTTTTCTCCTTTTTTTCGAGGGAAAAAACGTGCAAAAACATAAAATTTACCGAAATTAATTAATTTATAGGGCCTTGCTGAGGGTGAGTATCACACAGTACTCCTTATTTAGGCTGCCTTTATCACCATGTACCATAATTCTCACAATACTCACAATGCCATTTTTTTTTCTTAACTTATTCCTGTTATTTTCCGGCTACATCTTCCTTTGAGTCAAATTTGAGTGATTTGTCAATTTCCTGTTGCCAAAGTGAGGCAGAAATGATACCATACTGTGCCCGTAGATGGCGCTAGCATCTATACTTACATGGGCGTAGCCGAATGCGTTACGGCGTTCGACCTGATCAGCTCCCTTTCCGATCCAAACAAAAAGTTCTGTGCGAGTGTCGACAATGAATACATCCTATATCAAAATAAATGAAGACAAATATTCGTGTGTGAATCAAAATATGGAACTGGAAACAATTACCGTTTGTGAATCAAAATATGGAACTGGGAAATTCAAAAACAATTACCGTGTGTGAATTGCCCCTCCTCCCCCCACCCCCATTTTTTGATCGATCTTCTCATTAAAAAAGATCAAGGCATATTTCAAATAATCAAACATAAAAGTCAAGCATGTTTTTGGAATTACATCAAAGAAAGCCTCGATAAATGATAAAATGGTTAAACTCAAGTTTTTTCCAAAGTTGATATTAGTTAAAGACCATCATGCATCAGGAAAACAATCACCGATTTATGTGAAATAATGTAATAGGTGAATGGAAGCCAGATTGAACGCGTTAAATGGATTATAAAACGTTTCTATCTATTCCCCTTTTCGATCAATCTACACTTATCCATTCTCCTCTGCTGATTCATTCTTTATTCCAGAAACCTGCAGTTTTTACAAGTTTACTTTTAATGTAGGTTCCTTCATCCCTCTTATCATTACTTCCATAAGTGACCTATTCAATTTTTGTATGTATCTTTTTTCTGTTTCGATGCATTATTATGTGCCATGATTATAATTGTTCCGTTGTTTAATTTCAGAAATGTGAATGTAAATAAATCAGTAAATCAAAACATCTTACACCTGAATCCAGCTTAGACTTCGACAAGGGAATTCCTTCCGCCACTTTCGTGAAAGTCAGTTTGCCTGTGTTCTGGAGTCTGTATTGGAAATAGGAGAATAAAATTATTGAACAAAGGCACAAAACCGCTGATCAAGTACAAGTTATTATCATCTTCATCATCATCATTATTATTATTATTATTATTATCATCATCATCATCATCGTCATCATCCTTCTCCTCATCACCATCATGCTCATCATCATCATTATCATCATCGTCGTCGTCGTCACCCTCCTCCTGCTCATTATCTCATCATCATCATCCCCGTCATTATCAGTATTATCATCACTATCATCTCGTTGTCATATATATCATCATCATCATCATCACCAAATCATTATCATAATTCCCATCATTCTTATCGTCATCATCACCATCACCATCATCGTTATCATTATCACCATCATCTTATCGTCATCATCTTATCATGACTACCATTAACACCAACACCACACCACCCCAACACCGCACCACCACCAACACCAACACCGTACCACCACCAACACCAACACCACCACTAACATCGCCGACGCCAATCTGGCATCGCGTGGTATGAATTATTGTGATTGGACTACACCAACCTGTACATAGCGGGCAGGGAGTTGTCGACCTCAACAGCATCGACCTGATCGACCGGTACATCGGGGAGGTTGGTCAGGAAGGCGTGCTTCTCCCTGACACACCCTTTGATTATGATTATCATCATCATCATCATCATTATCATCATTATCATCCTCCCCCTCATCACCATCATCATGCTCATCATCATTATCAGCATCGTCATCGTCATCCTCCTCCTCCTCATTAACTCATCATTACCATCATCACCATCATCATCATAATTAGCACATTATCATCATCATCATCATCATTATCATCATTATCATCCTCCCCCTCATCACCATCATCATGCTCATCATCATTATCAGCATCGTCATCCTCCTCCTTATTAACTCATCATTATCAGCATCGTCATCGTCATCCTCCTCCTCCTCATTAACTCATCATTACCATCATCACCATCATCATCATAATTAGCATCATCTCATCGCCATCATCACCATTATTATCTCATCATCATCATCATCCCCGTCATTATCATTATCACCATCATTTCTTTGTCATCATATCATCATCATCATCATTACAATTATAATTACCGTCATCCCATCGTGATCATCACCATCACCATCATAATTATCATCATCACCATCATCTTATCGTCATCATCATAAACTTCTTATCATGACTATCATCAACACCAACACTGCGCCACCACCACCACCACTACCACTACCAACAACAATAACAACAACAACAAAACCAACACCACCAACACCAACACCATCATCACCAACACCAACCTCGCACCGCGTGGTATGAATTCGTAAGTTTGGACTCCACCAACCTGTACATAGCGGGCAGGGAGTTGTCGACCTCGACAGCATCGACCTGATCGACCGGTACATCGGGGAGGTTGGTCAGGAAGGCGTGCTTCTCACCGACACGGCCTTCATCCAGCGTCTCGCTCTTTGACTTGCCTCGGATCTCCTTCAGCTGGGAGATGTATTGGACGGCCTGATGATCATGAGAGAATTCAGAAAGATTTCATTTAAAAACAAACTAGAGTACAGGTTGATGGTGGAATATCTTTTATCAGAGCTTCCCCCATTTCGTTGGTTTCCTGGTGAAAGCATATAGGAAACAGTTCACTCCAAATGTAACGAATAGTTGTAGGATTAGAAATTTAAATACTTAGGTGAAGTTTCCATTACTGGGCCTGGCATTGCAATATTTGTAATTAACATTATCCCACATATAGATTTATGCGTTAGTTTGTCAGCATGATGATTTGTGTACAGGTTCTGTTAAAAATGAAGTGTTCTGTTGTGTTCAACTACTCTCTTCTGTAATACTAATAGAGTATTATTTTCAGAATACCATCTGTACTTCATAGATGGTTTGCAAACAGATATGATTTAAGTTATGACACGGTTCTGCAATAGACTGTTTTCACCCTAATTATACTGCAGTATGGAAACTTTAACAATGTGCGAGTCTGAAAATTTGGATTAGCTAATCAACTTTTTGAATGTGTTTACCCTAACCCCATAGAAGAAAACTTAGACTATGTATTTTTCATTTTTATTTTTTCATTTATTTATTTATTTATTTATTTTTTTTGGGGGGGGGTTAGTGAGAATTTAGACGAGCTAGTCACGCTCACATTTTGCTTCACTCTCACTCTATTTGGGGATTATAATAAGCCAGTTCGCAGTTAGTAAACGGAACAAATGACCCATATTTTTCTGATTGGAAAACTCTTTTTGTAAATCATTTGAGAATAACCAGTGATGGGTTCAGCATTAAAGGCAGTGTATAATTTTTGTAAATGGTGAAAAAAGACAGAATTTTTCTCCTAATTTGCTTTTAAGATAAACCATTATTATCTATTAATGCCCTCAAAATCTCACGCCCTGAAACGCTTCCACTTTCGAGAAACTGGTGACTCAAGTGTCATCCGATCTAGACTGTGTACCTTTGTTCGTTCGTCCTTGTTGCTCTTACTTCCGTTCCACTGGTACAGCATTAAACCCAGATCCAAAATAAACACATCACCGCTATTCAGGGATTGTCTTGACAACGGGCGCTGTACTCACACAAGAAAAAAGAAAGGAAAATGTTACCTTCTGGTTTGAAATAATGAATATAGAAATCTCATGATGTATCATCATAGTTGTTTAAAAATATATGAAAGTGTGTTTTTTTATAGGGGGATTTTTTTTGGTGGGGGGGATATCATAGGTTTTCCCGCGCATTTCGTCATCTTGTTATGAACCTTCGTTCAGTTCGAGGAGAGTGGAGTGTTCAAATGCTATTTTCAGTTTGGTCATTTGCCTTTTTAATTCATCATTTGGTCACAAGTCGCATTTTTTTTAAAATTAGAATGGCCAATTGACATTCGACATTGGCCAATTGACATTCGCGCTAGCGCGCGAACAACTGATAGATGTTAAAAGGAAAATATTCGTCTTACTGTAGTTTTAGAAAATTCATAAAATTCTCACCTGAATTGGTCGCATGGAAATGTCCCGTCTTTGTGTTTAATTGTATGTTAATGTGATCAGTGTTATTTCGTGTGTTTATACGGCATAAATTTGTGATCATGCGTCCGGATAAAAATAAGTGATTATTCACGTAATACAGGGGCGGCGGAACCGGGGGGGGGGGGCGGGGGAAGGGGGGGCACTTGCCCCCCCCCCCCCAATTTCGGATAGGAAAAAAATGCCCCTTTTTCAAAATGAATGTGCCTTTGAAAAAGGGCACACTTTTTAATCTATACGACGCGTTTTCTGTTCCTGAAGGAGATTCTCTTTTGTTATTTATTATATTTTATGTTATATTTTCATCTTTTCATTCATTTTTCTTTTTTTGCCCCCGGATCGGGCATGTTTACAGTACAAAGAAGACATAATTGGGTAATATGGTTAATTGGACATTTGTGCGTAATAAGGGGCATTTGGCATCTCATCTTAATCATGGGGGAAGCAAAATTAGGCCTTCCTACTGTAAAAAGGGCACTTGGCAACTCATCTTAATGCCCTCATGGGAGCAACATTAGCCCTCCATACTGTTTGCCCCACTACCCCTCCCCATTTAACCATAGACAAATAGTGACATTTTTTCTAAGTTAAATGTGCCTTCTTTTGGTTTGTAGGCCCCTACCCATACTAAGTTAAGTGTTCTTTTTTTTAATAAACGCACTTTCGTCACTAAAGGTGATTTTGTTTCTTTTTGTTATTGTTTTTATATTCTATGTATTTTTGCCCATGCTGGGGGTACGTCGTAAAGTGAAAACTTTGTTCAACGAAGAGGCAAAAGGGGAATTTGGCCTCTAACCTCAGTGCCCTCAGGGTGGCAAAATTGGGCCCTCTCCATCTTATATCTTGATAACATTTTATGTGCTTTTCAAGTGATGAAACGTGTCTTTCGTGAAACAACTATCCCACGATGGCCTTTTATTATCTTCAACAAACTATATAGAAAATCACTTATTGGGGAAGAATGCCCCCTTCTCTGTAACAGAACTTTGCGTATTCTACAACAGGGGCGTCGATCCTGGGGTGGCAAGGGGGCGGTCGCCACCCAAATGAAAATATTGGGGGGCAAACATATCCCCAATAATTTTGACAACATTAAAAATTTATGAAACGTATAATGCAAGGAAACGTCTAAAACTAGTACAAGACACAACAAAACCAATGTTACATATTCAATTTATTTTTTTTTCTGCACGCTTCGCGCGCAAAGTTCTATACTACACTTTGGCGCATGGATTGCGTCGAACATTTTTGAAATCTTTCTTACTTTTGCCATCCCAATCCAAAAAATGGATCGAAGCCCCTGTTCTACAATATACAGCATAACTGCATAATCATTAAGGGTATTTAGATGCGCTATATCGTGCAGATGGGGTATTGTAGAGCCCCAGAATAGACCACAAAGCGAATTTTACAACCTAAAATTTTCAAATTTTCCCAAACTGCTCGCTCGCTACGCTCGCTCGCGGAGTAGACATATATCATTTCATGCTTTAATAATAAAACCCCTTCAAAAATGTTTTGTTGCACTTCCAAAAATTGGGAGTTGTAATTAGCGCCAGAATAGACCACAAAGCGAATTTTATATCCTAAATTTTTCAAATTTTCCCAAACTGCTCGCTCGCGGAGTAGATATATATTATTTCATGCTTTAATAATAAATCCCCTTCAGAAATGTTTTGTTGCACTTCCAAAAATTGGGAGTTGTAATTAGCGCCAGAATAGACCACAAAAGCGAATTTTACTACCTAAAATGTTCAAAATTTCCCAAACCGCTCGCTCGCTACGCTCGCTCGCGGAGTAGATTTATATTTCATGTTTTCATAATCAGCATTGCCCTTCAAAAAGATTGAGTTTAAGTTACATACTAGCGCGGAAAATTAGCTAGTTCAATCAAAAACGTAATCTGATGGTGAAAATATGTGCGTGCTCCCAATGCCCTTTTTGACAGAAAAGTGCCCTTTTAGGGCTTTGCCCCCCCCCCCAAACGAAAATACGTTCCGCCGCCCCTGACGTAATAAATCATTATTAGATGAAAACTAGTGAAAATGGAATAATGAAAAACAAACTCTATTTTCACCTCCAAACCGATCAATATTTCTTTTCCCACTAAAAAAAGTAGACGAAACTAAATGATGATATTCTGACGAATCTGGTTGCAAATGAACAAGATTACTCAGTGCAAATAAACGAAATTCTCCAAGCGCTCAGTGACGGTGACCGACGAATTGAGATTGTGAATGACGAAACTGCCCGGCAAAATTGCTGAACTTGATCAGAAAACTTGCCAAACTGGCTGCTAAAAGACGAAATTGGAGTTGGCATTTACATCACCATAATATGTTAAATAATTACATAATAAATTGAACACATACATTTGTTCATGTACATCATCAGATAGATTTTATCAGTACTGGGAAATGTATGTGATCACAGTATATCAATTTAATTGATTTAGCTGATATGTGGATTACTGAAAGAAAACCGATTCTTGGATGAAAACAAAGTAGGGTCTATAACGAGGGCGAGATACCAAGGGCGACATAACACCAACTAAACTTTCTTACATACCTCGTGTAGATTCACGCGGTGGCGGTCTCCTTTGAAGTGCAATAGGCGTGGTTCGTATTGCTTTGGGTCCACGTGACGGAATCCACTGTCGGCCCCGCCCTCCATCTTCCTGTTGCCATGGAAACACAAAAGTCAACGGGAAAGGCGTTAAGAAATATTGAAATTTGACAAAATCTTGCATACTGGTAATCATGTGGTTAGCTGTTTGTTGTCCCTTTTACGTCTGTCAGGTCCCTGGGCGATTTTATGCACAGGGCGGCTTGCTTCCACCGAACCAGCCCTTTTTCTATCGGGGTGCAGTTTTAATTGAAGAGTCTGCCATAAATATCCAGGCGTGTTGCACCACCCCCGGGCATCACCCTAGGCCCCCAACGGCCTGATAGATCATCCATTCTACATGTGACTTAATATAACTGTATGATCCAATCGTATTGCATATTTTAAAGGCCAGTGACATGATTGGTAGAAGTACAAAAATATTGCCTCAAGAACCAAATGAGTTGAACCATAATACCAATATGGCGCACATCTTTGTGCAGGTTGGAATTATATCCCAGTGAGCAGGGTCGTAATATCCATATGCATAGAGAATGATTTCATCGTTCTTATGCGTTCTGTAAGAATGGACTACTATATTATTGTTGTCGTTATTAATATATATATACTGGCTAGAGCAGGGGCTGCGCAATCTTGGAGGGGCGAAATTCGTCGGAAACATTTTGCCGGTCAAAAAAAATTAAAAAATTCCCAGCCAAATAGCAGCCGACAAGCGGGCGGAGGGGATCGACGACGACGAAAACATTTTTGCCTGACCCCCCCCCCCCCAATAAAAATCACTGCCAAACAGCAGGAACACCTCTATGTTGCCGCCCCTGGGCTAGAGTGTATAATCATGCTGGAAGGATTTGTCTTGAATATATTTTACTATCCCATAGAAAGCTACGCAACTAATTTCTCCTTCACATTTTCTGATAATAAAATGTACAACAAAAAGAAAATGTATGACTACGAAATTTTCACAACTGAACTTTAATAAGTATAGGCCTAGTTGATTCTGGAAGCATTGTGTCCCAAATTGAGGACTACTTCCAATCTTGCTTTTGTCTTTAATGTAAATGTGTGAACAGGGGAAATCCCAATAGACCTACGGTCCTAAACCCAGGGTCCGATAGACCGATTTTCTATTTTCCATATAGAGTCCGATAGACTGAGGGTCATACAGAGCGATTATCGAAAAGGGTGCGTTAGACTGATTTTTAAATAGGGGTCCTATAGACCGATTATGGAGAAAGGTCCGATAAATTGATGTGAGCCATTTTGTTAATCGTTCTATCAGACCCCTTTGTTTTTTATTCAAAATTGGTTTATCGGACCTATTCTAGGATCTAGAGGTGCTGTGGCGTGATTGGTAAGGCACGTGCCTGACAATCTAGAGGTATGGAGTTCGAGTCCGCCCGGCATTAATGTCCTTCAGCAAGACATTTTTAATCTGCTGTGCTGCTCTCCACCCAGGTGTACAAATGGGTACCCGGTAGGAATGGAATGCGTGCGCCTATTGTGGCTGCCAAGTCTTGACTGATCTCCGTTTGGAGTGGACAGGTGTCTGATAGACTTACAAGCATCCGATGACCGGGGTAATAGTAGTGTACAGCGCTTAGAGATGATGTATTTCATATTAGGCGCTATATAAATCGAAACTACTATTATTATTATTATTATCTGTCTAGCGGACCCTCGTTCCATCGAACAGTAACCGGCATTATTATTTAGTCTTATTTTGACTCACGTGACGGACTTGAAGTAAGATAGGAAAAGTTCCGACTCGTGGTCCATCACTTCGCGATGTTGCACGGGCTTGTCATCCAGTAAATGATCTAACTCCACGGTCTTGTAGGCAGCAGTACCGTATTCATCCTGGGGTGAGAAGGGTTAAATACAGCGTATGCTTTGGGTGAATGGGTAAAAAGGGATTTGTTCCCCTTTTGTCCGTGTGTTTTAAGTGGAATCACCCTGAAAATAAACATCTTTGAAATGCTTACAGTTTCATTCATGAAAAAATGATAAATATTACAAAGCGATGGCCATGCGTCTCGCCCTATTACTGTTTTGACCTCATTTTACCTTTGACCTACATACGTGATCTTTGACCCCAATCATAAAATGTCACTATTAATATAACACGGATGTACCTATACGGCATTCACCTGCCAAGTTTGGTTTCCATATCACCAACCATAGCAGAACGTCGCAAATTTTAATATTTGACTTAATTTGATCTGTGACCTATACATACCTGACCTTTGATGTCAATTCCCGAATAACCTATAGGTCCATGTAAGCCTATAATGCACATACCATCCAATTTTACGGACTAATGGTTGCAAAGTTACCAACCACAGAAGAAATTTGCAAGTATATTTTAATATTTGACCTCATTTGACCTTTTATCTACATACGTGACTTTAGACCCCAAAATAATATTGAAGTCCCGTAAGACACCTATATACCATCAAAGTTTGGTTACAAAGGGGCTTAAGGACACTGGTTAGCGGTTAGACAGTTTCCAATCCTAGAGATCAAACTTGCAGGTAAAATTTGACATTTGACATTTGACTTACAAGACAGGACCTTTGACCCCCAAATAACATTGAGGTCATCTACTTCCATTTTTTTTTTTTTTACAAATGGGCAAAATGATGGAAAAGTTTTTAAAGTTTCATAAGCGTCATGGACGACAGAAGGAGTGATGCCACTAAGGTTTGTTTGATGATCCACTAAATCCACATGGATATGGGGAAACTTCTCCTTTTATTCCTTCAACATTCTATTGAAAAGTAGGAAGGGATGGTCATCGTGATTAATACACCATTGATTGCACTACCTACCAATATGAATGTCAAATGAGGACGTATAGACATAGCAAAGAGATTTGTAAGAATTTTTAGGTGATTATGAAGAACAAAGATTTACTTCGACCTTTGTTGTTTTCACTGACGGAGAATTAGGTAAGAGGAACTTTGACTTGAAGGCATCGTACAACAACGTTTTAAGTAAAAAAAAAAATTCTGAGCCACATTATTCCCCGTGCTACCAGTGTCTCTGATACAGTCTAAAAATGAAGCCCTGAAAAAATTGCAGTTAAAAACGATTATTAAGTACCTTTAAAAGTGAAAATCATTGAGCGACCATTCTACTTCATCCCACAGACTGTTGTGTGGCAGAATTTTCGTCAGCTAGCAATAACTCATGTTCCGATTTTTATCTGTACGCATTTTACAAGCGACAGCATAATTGTCTGAAGTTTTGTGTTCTTGGGGGGGGGGGGGAGCAAAGTTTGTTCTTTAACTGGGGCATCCACAATTTCCCTACCGGAAAAAGCACAATGTTGTCCACAGTGTGTTTACATTGTGACAAGACTGTGAACACAATGTGGCACTATGTGAATTTAGCCCATTTTCACAGTGTGACACTATGATCACTGTGTGCTCTTAGAGGTCACACTGTGACGACCCTGTGTTTTTCTAGCCACTCTGTGGATTTGGCCCATTTTCACAGAGTGACACTGTGATCACCGTGTGAACACACTGTGACGACATTGCGTTCTTTCCGGCAGCGTTATCTTCCCTCCTTTGTTTATTTCTATAGGAGAAAGTAAAGCTGTTTGTAACTTTGCATTAGCACATATCTTTTAATATGTTAGGAAAATGGTACAAAATATGCAATCATGGATTTGGCATAACTCATTCTGTGATCGTTTCGTATAGTCTCAGTCAGAGCCCAAAGGACCCTGGTCTTAGTTCATGAAGAGCGCCCTCATCTTACCTGAGTTGAATATTGTCCAATCCAAAAGTGAACGTCGTACAGCAGTTCTTCAGACTTGGAATCCGGCTTTTTCTGCAAACGATAACAAAGTAAAAACATTGTTGATGGAGCTTTGTGTTTCCCCCTTTTCTGATTATGCCATCTCTTCGTGTAATCTTATTGCCAAAGTTGCAATAAAACCAGCCCCTGAACGAAATTTACAAGAAATATTCGCGTTGTATCGACCACAATAAAACGGTTTGTCATCCTTTGGTCGAAAGTCTTTTGGTTTGAAAAACAAGATATATAAATAAACTGAGCCAATATCATTTTTAGTGTTGTGCACCCAGTGCACTCCCTAGAGCCTATACACCCTTTCCACCGTCCTTAAAAGGTACTCACGTATGTGTTGAGAATAATGTAGGAATCGCCATTGTAGAAGTTTCCATGCTCTTCCTTGGGCCATTTCTTGACCTTGAACTTGACGATTCGCCAGATCTCCAGCCCCACCTTCTGCCCCGCCCCCTTCCAGGCGGGCTCCGTCTGCGCCGACTCCTTCTTAATATTCTTCTCCGTGTCCGAACCGAAGAGGGCGAGATTGGAGTCTTTCCAATCATACTTCTTCGCCTTTCGGAGGCCTTTGCTTGGTGGTGCCGCCATGATGATGAACAGCTAGAGACTTGACCAATCTTGTGATGATGATACAATCATGTTGTGGGCGACGATAGTAAGAAAAAAAAGAAAAGAAAAGAAACCAAATCAGTCATCTTATTGTGTCCGTTAGGGGCGGTGCCTGGACTGCTCTTTAATTTACCCCAATCTCGAGCGAAGCGAGCTGCAAGCGTGACTCATTCCTAGTTTAAGTTCCTGAACTATAGGATTAGAACACAAAAAAGAGAACAATCTAAAATTTAGACTAAACAGGAACCTGCCAATATGGCCAAAAAGCGAAGCGACAAGACCCCCCCCCCCCCTAAAAAAAAAAGTCCATCGGTCAGAAATCAATCTGATCTATGGTAACATATTATTGATGCAATGGTGCCTCGTCCCGTCTATGGCGGGAAATCGTTTCGGGGGGGGCGAAATTTTCCTCCAAAACACTAACACCGCCTGAGTTTCATACTTTGAAAACCACAAGGGCGACCCCCCCCCCCCACAGCCCCCTGTGGTGCCGACCTGCTGTCCGCCTGCATCAGTTTCAATGATATACAGGAATAGGAGTATATAGTCACATGGGTCAGGAAGAAGACAAGGGGTGACAAAACTAAAGAGAACAAACAACCAGAAGGTATATACATGTACGCAGGCATAATACACGGACATAATGTGACGAGATGTTGGGAAGTGCATGGAATTCCATCATACATCCCAGCCGGACGGTGAGGACGACATAAGTAAGTAAAGTATAAGTACACATAAACACACATGCACAACGCAAAACAACAACAACAAAACAACACAAAATCAATGTTTTGCTTATTGTTTGTTTTTAAGTCAATAAATCTCCAGCTACGACAGATTGTCAAGTATCAAAAAAAGTAAAGTAAGTACACATAAACACACATGCACAACGCAAAACAACAACAACAACAACACAAAATCAATGTTTTGCTTATTGTTTATTTTTAAGTCAATAAATCTCCAGCTACGACAGATTGTCAAGTATCAAAAAAAGTAAAGTAAGTACACATAAATACACATGCACAACGCAAAACAACAAAACAACAACACAAAATCAATGTTTTGCTTGTTTATTTTTAAGTCAATAAATCTCCAGCTACGACAGATTGACAAGTATCAAAAAATGTTGTTCTGCCCCCACCCCCCCCCCCACCGGAGTCCCAATTGTAGTCTAGCTTAAAAGATAAATCGTGTTTGAGGGTGAGTGATTAAATTCAATTCAAGTCAATACATTTCTATTCAATTTGTTCAATTCTATTCAATTCGTAAACAAGTTGGATGTGTTATAGTGCATGATTGTGATTGATACCCCATTCTTATACCGTAATGATTTATTATCATACATTTTATCTACGTATTGAATAATACTACCATTTCAAACAGGGCCGCCATATTATTCTCCAATGAGCCAGAGACCAACAACAGACTACTGTGAAGTATTGTTATAATCGTTTGCAATTCTTTTCCACGAACTCTGACCTAATATTCTAGAGATGGGTAAGCCATTTTGTTAGCCGGTCTTTGTACAATATGCGTTATCTGTTTGCTCTGCAACCCTATACCATTACCTCGCAGTTAACATACATGACTTGTCATTTCGTCAAAATAAAAATTTTTTCGTTTCAGAGATGACATGTGTTTTGTTGGAATGGTAGGGGGTGTTGTGGAGTCGAGTTAGTTCCTATAGCCCGAGTCCGCAGTTAAATAAAACCTGGTTATTCATTTCACATTGGGACTCGACGTCGAGTCCCAGTCCGAGTCCAGACTCAACTACAACACTGAGAGGGGAGGAACCAATGAGAGAGAGGTTGTAATGGGAGACACTCCCAAACCGCTTCGAGGATTTTACATTTCAACTCTTTCTTCCAAGCAACGCATATTTAAGTAATCGCAGTTTCCGACAACTTATACCAAGATCACTCAGTACAGGCAACATCGCGATATCATGGGACAGCTTTCTGATACTGATACCGACCTTGTGGAAACGTTTTATTTGTTTGTTTATTATTGATTGATTGATTGGTTGATTGATTGATTGATTGATTGATTGATTGATTGATTGATTGATTGATTGATTGATTGATTGATTGATTGATTGATTGATTGATTTTGGTTTGATATGAGGTAGAAGACAAGGGATTACAGAAGGGACGGTTTGGGTGCGGTTCATTTCCCTTTTGACAGGCTACAAGTTTTGTATCACTATCAAATATATGTATTCGCCCATGAAATCATTAATTATAATGTATGATTGTTGTCGGCAGTCTAAGAAGTCTTTTTTTATATACTCCAGATGGCTTGAAGAATGTCTAAGTATAAGAGAATGACATCATTATTCACGCATGAAGCAGAGTATCACTTGAAATATATAAGGTCATAATTATGTTCTTACATTATGCTAATATTTTATTTCATTTCATTTCATTTTCTACTTCCAAACAATGTAAAATATAATATAATATAACGTAATCTGATTTGATAACACAATAATTGTAACAAAAAATAGAATAACTAAATTAACACAATATCAATCATACATTATTTCTAACATATCTTACCTACCCACTGCTTTGTCTTTAACCAAACACAATCAAGGTACTTCTCGCTTGATATAATACATTTTAAAGTGTTTGTTTTTGCATTTAATATGTTGAAGTTGACTTCTTACTACAAATCAATAACCAAATGCAATGTAACGTACAACATTCAGCCACAGTTGTGAATTATTTTGGAATCCAAATTTAATTGATTAATTGCCATTTTCAGCAATTTCAGTAAACTAGTTAATACATAAGCAAAATAAAGTTTACCATTACATCGCCTTTTGTATTATTATTTTGCTATATGCTTCTTATTTGATATCGATATTCGTTCTGTATAGTGCAATTATAATCATTGTATTGTATTATATTGCAGTAGTGAGCCTTGGGATTCCGATAAACGAACATATGATATCATGCCGTATGCTCTGAACAGAAAGAAAAATAAAATGACAATTCAGTTTATTAAACAGATACGGGTGGAATCATGGAAAACCGCCAGCAAATATTTGCCCTGTGCAGAATATACAGAATATAATTATGTCTTGTTCCTATATATACATTTCAATATTTAATACTATATACCGTAATATATATTTTTGCTACCAAAATGATCCCTTGCTATATACCAGCATATATATATTTTTGTCAACTTTGAAGCGATGGCCTTCGCATCGCATGTTTTCTCCCCAGAGTCGACGCTCCCGACGACCAACACAATAAGTGTGAAAAAGCACGAAAATGTCAGCCTTTGCTGGAGGCTAGTCGTCACAGCTGGCGTTTGTATCTATGTGCGTGTGTCATGTCTTGAACCCCGTTGCCTCCGAGTCCTAATGCTGTGCCTTGATGTGCCCTTATTTAGGCACAGGGTCGGTCAAGGCGCTATGTCATCATCATCAACCGTAATATCTTAGCCTCTAGCTGCACTGCACGGGCGGCACCAGGGGAAAATCATAAGGGGGCGAAATCCGGCGGGAAAAAATTTTGCTCCCCCAAAAAATTATTTTTCCGCAGTCGCATAGCGAGCGATAATGCAAAAAGGGGAGGAGGAGCTTTTCGAAAAGTAGTAACCCCCCTCATCTTCATTACTTTGAAAACAAAAAGGGCGGCCGCCCTCTGCCCCCCCCCCCAGTTTGGGACGCCACCCCCTTCTTCAACCATCTCCAGGGTGCTTTGTGGGAGCATTGTGTAGACGAAGTTATGTCCAACACAACATCATTGTCCCAGCTGAGTAGCTGTATGTCATCAATCAAGAACATCATACCAGGAAGGCAGGGGCGTGGCCGGGATTTTTCAGCGGAGGGAGGGTGCCGGGGGAGGGTGGGGGGTGTCATGACACAAATTTTGCCCGAATAACAGCAAAATATAGGAATGTTGATTTTGAGAATTTTACATGTCGTTTCCAGAAGGACCAGAACATGGGATAGGGGTATCTCCTGTCAAGCAAACATCGTCCTTTTTAGTGTTTATCTTTTTATTTTACTTTTTAATTACTGATTAACAGAGGAGGCCATGCCCCCTGCCCCCTTGCTACGCCTGTTGCACCCACAAATGTAATAATCGCCCACAAATGTAACAACGCCCACAAATGTAATAACACTTTACCCACAAATGTAATAATCACCCACAAATGTAATAACACTTTGCCTACAAATGTAATAATCGCCCACAAATGTAATAAAATGCCCACAAATGTAATAATCTGTCGCCCACAAATGTAATAACGCACTTTACCCACAAATGTAATAATTTTGAACTGCTTTAGGTTCTTAGTTTATGTCTTCATGCTCCCATTACCCTCCATACTAGTCTATGTATCAGTCCCTAGTAAGTATAAGCACGATCTTAGTTAGTCTATTAAGTAGACCTCAATGAGAATTTCTTATCCTCACATATGAGTTTTCAACGTACCTGCCATACCCCATGATAGTCTTTACATCAGACTGAAGCTAGTGAGAAATAAAAATATCTCTATAGAAATTATAGTCTACGTACTACACCTGCATTTGTATTTGTGTACCCATATGCTGACTTTTCAGAATTACATTCCAACCCTCAACTTAGTCTGTGTATCATACCTTAGTTTGTGATATATAGATGATCCCATTAGTCTGTGTACCAGACCTTACTGAATGTTTGCCTATATGATGTGCCGATATTTTGATATGCACACCATATTCCGATCTATTCTATGTAACAGTCATTAGTCATGAACACATAACGTAATCCCCATTAGTCTGTGTATCAGACCTTATTGAATATTTGCCTATATGATGTGCCGATATTTTGATATGCACATCATATTTCGAACTATTCTATGTAACAGTCATTAGTCATGAACATATAACGTAATCCTCATTAGTCTGTGTATCAGACCTTATTGAATATTTGCCTATATGATGTTCCGATATTTTGATATGCGCATCATATTCCGAAGTAGTCTATGTAACAGTCATTAGTCATGAACACATAACGTAATCCCCATTAATCTGTGTATCAGACCTTATTGAATATTTGCCTATATGATGTGCCGATATTTTGATATGCACATCATATTTCGAACTATTCTATATAACAGTCATTAGTCATGAACATATAACGTAATCCTCATTAGTCTGTGTATCAGACCTTATTGAATATTTGCCTATGATGTACCGATATTTGGATATGCACATAATATTCCGAAGTAGTCTATGTAACAGTCATTAGTCATGAACATATAACGTAATCCTCATTAGTCTGTGTATCAGACCTTAATGAATATTTGGCTATATGATGTGCCGATATTTTGATATGCCATGCATTATTCTATGCTTCAATTTGATATCAGTGACTATGTTCTTGTTGTTATTAAGTAACTAAAGTCAAGTTCATTAACTTTTTAGAATGAAAACTCATCAGAATTTAGTTCCCATGGTAATGTATGCTTTCACCGGGTGTGTTCCATGTATAGCTTGTCATTCAATGTCCAACTTGTAAACCTTCATAGTTCTCCTGCACATCCTTTCACGTGATTACCATTCAGGTTGGATGCATTAACGTAGCACTGTAAACTTGGCATGGACTGAAAAGCACTGCTCTTAAATAATAGACTCTGTATTCAAAACAAATGAAGTGAGACCAATGAAATCTGAAAACTTAATTCAGAATGACACTCGATTTTGAAATAAATTTAGCAGTCTCTGAGAGTGACATTTTTTTCTGGGACATGTATTGTGGCTTTGTGGATGATAAGTAAACTTGTGAGTGAAGTGTTATTACATTTGTGAACGATTATTACATTTGTGGGTGAAGTGTTATAACATTCGTGAACGATTATTACATTTGTGGGTGAAGTGTTATAACATTCGTGAACGATTATTACATTTGTGGGAAAAGTGTTATTACATTTGTGGGCATTTATTACATTTGTGGGTGAAGTGTTATTACATTTGTGGGCATTTATTATATTTGTGGGTGAAGTGTTATTACATTTGTGGGCATTTATTACATTTGTGGGTGAAGTGTTATTACATTTGTGGGCGTTTATTACATTTGTGGGTGAAGTGTTATATCATTCGTGAACGATTATTACA
>JZLH01S0003639.1:0-13445 GCA_001188425.1 Eucidaris tribuloides | reverse complement strand
GTTCTTGGGGGGCGCAAGGGGGCAATCGCCCCAATGCAAAATATTGGGGGGGGGGACATATCGAATTTGCCCCCCAATAATTTTGACAACTTGAAAAATTCATTTAATAATTATGCCAATGCAAAATATGTTTTACAAAGCATTTAGAAAAGCCCTATAAAACCATTAAACATTCATAAAGAATATTATTAAACATACAAGATTTTCAATTTTTTCGGTGAGCTTTGCGCGCCAAATCATGATTATTATAACGGCGCACAAGAACGTTGCCGAAAATTTTGGGATTTTTTTTCACTTTTGCCTGCGTACCGTATGGAATTCCATTATAACAACCAAATGTATTTCGCTCGGATTAACTAATCAAAATTGTCTACCAATTGTTTTTAAATCGAAGCTCTAGTCCTACTTGAAAGACAGTAATTAATTTATTTTCCACACGCAGTATAGAATTAGCAATAAGCGCCAAAAATGGGGCATACGAACTTTGTCATTTGCAATGATGGTTTAGTGAGCCCTTTTTAGCTTTTTTTCAAATTTCTAGTTTCGTGTGTTTGCGTGTTATGTGAACACCAAAAAACCTTAACATAGCAGTCTTATATCTGCCAAGGAATGATTATAGCAAATAACATTACAAAAAGTCTTAGCTTAAAAAAGTATATTATCTTCTCGTTTCATTCTACTAGTAAAAGTTCATTGCTACTTGTTTGTCTTTGTAATTCCGTATGAAAATGTCTACCAAAAGCCAATGTTGATAATTAATTTTATAATTCGCCTTTTTAGTGTTATTTAACAACTGTTATTTACTATTTTATCGGTCTATATTCAAATTTTACTTTTTTTTGTGATTTATTTTAAAACCAAAGCATTTTTTTTTAGTTGACTAAAACTGTGATGATAAATTAAAACACAAAATTGAAGATCTTGTTTATCACTTATTTGAATAAAAATAAAGATTTTTTTTATACAAAACTTGAAACTTGATTTACAATATCAAACACTGGACGGCATTCCTTTTCTACAATTTTCAGCCCCAGGTCATCAAAGAGTAAAAGATATTCAGAGATCAGTCATGTAAATTATTGTCCGTCTGTCACCATTGTTAGTGAACTTTTTGTGTGTGGTAGAATAAATTGCTGATTAGAATTTGAATAAAATTCTGTGATTATCATTTTTGGAATGTGGCATTGGATCACATCTTACCCTGGCAATATATTATGAGAATAGCAATTATCAATACTATTCTTGCCCCATCTGTCACAATTCACTTATACCGCACAAATTACACATGTGGGACTAACGGCCCATCAAAGAACCTCATCCAAATACCAAAAATAGTATAGATTCCACCTGAGGGCCATTGCTTAAATGTTAAGTGAGGTTTCTAATCATCATTGGCAGCAAAAAGTTTAGCTTTATGAAGTAAAAAAGGTTCCATTTTTGACAAACTGTGTACATTTTTATGCATCCCGGACTTGGCACGTCTTTCGTGTCCTGTCTGCAGGTCATTTTTTCTAGAAAATAAAAAAATTTTTGCTTGATTAGGTCTTTGTATTGTATTCAATGCAGTACTGCAAGCTGTAAACCTTGCATAACCATATCTTGCTTCAAAAATTGCTTGAGAGGAATCTTTACAAATGTGTTAAAACCAAAAGTTGGTAAGTTTGTGTCCCGTTGTTTGTCACGGCCAATTGTGACCCCACCTTTAGTAAGTAAAGCAGTCTTGAGGAATATATCTTTTAATAATTTCGAGAGAAGTGGGTTTACTTGGTTCTCACCATGTAATTAAGTAAGTGTTTTACCAAACTTGAAAAATAATGCGATAACAGCTCTAGTTAACAAAGTCAAAGAATGGATGTCCGTCTGTCACACAGGAATTGCATTTATTGTTTAAACACAGTTTCATGAACTGACCAACATACACACAACGATGCAAAATATGACCACTGATTCTCTGCATCCAAGTGTCTGTGATTAGCTGAGCTACACACTAGTGGCGGTTAATTCAACAACAAGACCACCCTGTATAGTGACTTGATGTGAACCTGTTTGCATGGTGTATGTGGTGTGGGCTTGTTTTGTTTCTCTCTGGCGAATCACAGTTTTAATAGAAAACCCAAATAAATTGCTTTCTCATATTTCAGTGGGCGTCGATCCAAGTTTCGGAATGGGGGGGGTGGGGCAAAGTGAAAAGATGTCTAACATTGTTCCAGCGCGCGCTTCGCGCCCTAATTGGAATATAAAATTTTCGCGCGCGAATCGCGCCGAATTAATTTGGACAATTTCGTATATTAAGAGTGGTTTTTATGCCCATGTTTAATGGTGTTATATGCTTTCCAAATTCTTTTGAAAATTATATTTAAATATTTACATTTGCATACATTGCATATTATTGAATTTTTCAAGTAGTCAAAATTATCGGGGGGGGGGCCAATTCGATATGTTTTGCCTCCCCCCCAATAAGTTCATGGGGGGGGGGAATCGCCCCTGCCCGCAGGATCGACGCCTCTGTCTTCCCCTGCTTCCCCTGTTGTATTTAAACGATGAATAGCAAAACAAACGCCATAAGAAAATGCTGAATAGTTCTTTTTTTTTTACACTGATGTAAAAATTTATGAGACAACACCTTACTGCTCAAAACAAGTTCATTAACTACATGTATTTGATTTTAACATCATATTTCAATATTAATGTACACACATTTGATAAAATTGAAAATTTCAAAGTAAAATATATTTCATAAGATGTTTTATATCGTATTTCGTACAAATTTCTGGGGTGCCCTAACCCCAATCTTCACCATTGCTACCAAAATCTTCAATATCTCTGCTTAAAACAAAGTTACAGTACACTCAAACCACCGTGCCAAATACAATATTTCAAATTAAAGATTTTCTGGAGATTGCTGTTTGTTATCCAATAGCCAAACTAGAAAAATTGTAAAACATTATAATAAAACGAAATGATCTGTAACTGCCGATACATGTAATCATATTACAAAAAGAATTGAGAACAAAAGAGAAGAAGAAGGAAAATAACATGAAGCCAAGAAGAACAGGAAAAAGTAGAAAACGCTGATGAGGATGATGATGAAGAAGAAGCGGCCCGGAGACAGGTGAGTTAAGTGCTGTTTTTTCTTAAAGTCTAAAGCCTTCAGATTACTCATCATACCTACTAGAGTTACAGTGAAACGAATCAGCTTAGCGGAATTGTAAGAGGAGTCCCGACACACTGTATGTGATTGGTAGTACATCCATTTGGAAAGGAGCTACCCGATGTGAGGGCTGTTTTCAGAAGTGACGGTGTTAAACTTTCACCTGAATTGGTCCGTTGCCGTAGGAGATCATTGCTAACACAGCTGTATTTCTTCCACTGACATGGCTGCCAATACAACATTGAAGGGACAGTCAATCAAAACGGGGGATTCTCGTTACTGAAATCCAACCATATAGCAACTGGGACTCATAAGGAACTCCTACATAGATTTACCCTTAATTTGAAACAAACACCTCATAAATTATTTTCTGGAATATGTAAAGGGGGGTGTCACAGTTAGTCCATTTAATGTCATTTCTGCTTCTAAATGATATCTGTTTCTTATTTCGATAGATGCAACATGTTCACCAAATTATCACCTTTGCTCAGGAGCGGGGGTAAAGCAGTTTATTGACCACCTGATTTTGAAACACATCATGTATATCACATCTATCGGCTAATATGAATGAATGAATTTAATGAATAAATTTATTTCCACTTTTGTACAAAAAAACAATAACATTACATATTACATAATTACATATGAACATTTTCACCATTATTATATATCAAAATAAAAATACACTCCTGCTCATTAATTATGGAATATTTTGTCTCCTATTATCGTCCAAATTTTCAAGACATGTGTCAATTTCACAAACACGCAAGTAAGTGAAGCAATTTTTTGGCATTTCATTGAGATGACTAAAGTAAAAAACTAGAATACGTTTGAAGCCGCTAATAACAATTATTTTATTTTTTTCAAAAATCCACAAAAATCGATGAAAAGTATTAAATTAAATAATTAAAAAACCAACAACGCAAAAAACTGATAAATGTTTGATTAATGTAATTATCTTAAATTACATCAAGAATTGTCTGTTACAGTATAAAACGTGGCGATCGATTATCAATAATTATACTAGATTCACATTATTTTAGATAGAAAATGATTGTTTTGAGTAAACTTTTGACTGTTTTGGGTTCATATTCAGTTGGATTAGTTGGGTTTGAAAAAGAGGGATGAAGGAGTTGGTTCAGTAGAAATTTAGTGAAAATCTATTTTTGTCTATCAAAGTCTTTTGCGAGATTAGGACCAAGGTTTACAAAATATGAATTGAATGTGTTTTGCTGTGTTCATCAGGGTCAATAATATTGTCATTCATTAGTAAAATTTTCTTTTGGTAGTTGTTGTGGCTTTTCCCCATTTAATCTTTGATAATGTCCCAAGTAGCTTTTAATAATTTGATTAACCTGGTTTAGTTTTATAGAGTAATGCAATTTTTCGAGAGGTACGAATTATATCATTAATTTATACGGTTTTATCTTTTATATTTATTTGAGTTGATTAGTATTTGGCTCTTTTTAGGTAAATTTTTGTTAAAGTTTATTTCTATATGTATAGATTTTAAAATTCGCTGTTGTTATCAGGCTTTCTTTACATAGTTTACTGGTTTTTTTTAGAGGTAAACTAAGGTGAAGTTTTTTTGTCATAATAAAGCTGCGATATTTATTGTTTAAATATTGTTTAAAATATTAAACGTTTTTGTGGAATATACATCAGACCAATTCTTCTAAGGTTATGATCGTTTTAAAAAGTATTCAATATTTTGTGCTGTCTCTTGTACGGAATAGTGGTTGAATTATTTTCTAAGTTCACGATTCTAAAATATATAGTATCCACATATTACACACTAGAGCAGTTCGACTCGCGCGGCAGTCGATGGTATGCCTCCGCAGATCCGCACTCCAATCCAATTGATTGTAATTTGGAAAAGCTTAGCGTTACCATGGTATGCAAAACAACCTATGATGAATAAAGCATAAGCCCTATGTGACCCTTGACCAAGTTACAGGTAGAATCCAATTTAAGGCAGTTCCTTAAATTATGGCGCGACAATGAGCTCATATCGGACATCGACGGCCGTTATGACCTTTGGCCTCTGACCTTTCACTCCAAAATCCGAAATCAGTAAAATTGGTGTCTATATGAAATACTTCTCCTAAGTAACATCAAAATCGGAAAAGTTCCATACTCAAGTTATCACGTAATGATCCCAAGAATCGAACATATTATATAGGCCGGTGACCTTTGACCTTTTGAGCTCGCAAAATCTAATTCAGTTTATTGGTTGCCTACATAATACATACTTTCACCCAACTAAATCATAATAATATCTGACCCGCCGTTCTCAATTTATCTCATGGCAACGAGCCCAAACAGACCAATATTTTAGGCCTGGTGACCTTTTGACCTTTCAGCTCAAAATCTAATCAGTTTATTGGTGCCTGTATAATAACATACTTCAGGCCACATTACATGAAAATCCAACTGCTGTTCTCGAAGTTATGCGGCAACGAATAGCCCAAAATCTGACACATTATTAGGCCCGTGACCCTTTGGACCTTTGAGTTTCCAGCGAATCTAATCAGTTCATTGTGTCTCATAATAACATACTTCACCCCAAGTTACCATAGGCAATTCGACGCAGCCGCTCTCAAGTAATCGCGCGTAACGAGCCCACAAATCAGACATATATTAAGGCCCGGTGACCCTTGACTGGTTGACGCGTTCGAGCTTCCAAAATCTATCAGTTCATTGGTGTCTCATAAGTACATACTTCAACGTCCAAGTTACATCCAATCCGACCAGCCGCTCTCAAGTAGCCCAAATCAGACATATTGTAAGGTCCAGTGACCTTTGAACCTTTGACCTTTGAACATCCAAATCTAAATCATGTTCATTGGTGCCATCATAATACATGAACTTCAACCCATGTTACATGAAAATTCAAACTGGCCATTCTTCAAGTTATCGCGGGTAACGAGCGAAAAATCAGACATATTTCAGCCCGGGTGACCTTTGGACCTTTGAACCTTGACCTTCAGCTCCAAAATCTAATCAGTTCATTGTGGCTCCATAGTACATACTTCGGTCCTAGTTTACATCAAAATCCGATCAGGGGTTTTTCAATTATCGGCGTAACGAGATCCGTAACGGTACGGACAGACGGACGGACGGACCGACGGAAGAGACGGGACGGACGGACGGACGCACGGACGACGAAACCCGAAAACATGAATGCCTCGGCAAACTTCGTTCGGAGGCTAAAATTGGAGATGATCTGAAATCTCTGAATATAAAAGGGCCACTAGTTACATCTGCGTCATAAATATTAGAAAATATATTATCAAATTACTAGTGTGTCCCAGAAAAAGGAGAACCCGATTTCCAAGGGGAAAAAAATTCCTATCATAATTAAACAATATCTTAAGATGAAATTAGGTATGTTTGTGAAGGCTGTGAGTTTCTCTTCTTTTCATTTGAATAGCACAACATATTATTTATGCTCACCGCATGATGAATAATATTAAAACAATAAATATGTGATGCTACCAAAATTTCCATTTGCACGCACAAATTCATGTTTGGGTGGCATTTTTCCGGGTAGTAAATTTATTATTTTTAGGAAATAAAAGCATGACAATAAATAATTCAATATTTCTTCTTTTATATGACACCTCGATAGCGTAAAGATGAAATAACGTATGACGGAGATACAAGTTTTAAAATGAAAAACTGTGTGTGTGTGTGTGTGTGTGTGTGTGTGTATAAAAAGGAGCGCAAGGCACTATCAAACCATAAGACTGACACAATATTTGATTTTTCGGTGCGCTTTGCCGAAAAATTGGTAGTTTACATTGTAATTTTGCGCGCGCAGCGCGCCGAAAATGTTAACATTTTATTACCACGCCAATGAGAATATTGGGGTAAACACACTGTTTTGCCCCACCTCCCCCCCCCCCCCAAAAAAAAAAAAAATACCTGACAGATTGAAAAATTATATGTTTAAGCATCGGACGGCACTACAAAACCATTAAACTTACGCGTTATTTAATTTTTTTGCTTACGAAGCGAGCCGAAAAAATTTGACATGTTTGTTCTTTTGGACCCCCCCACCCCCCAAAAAAAAAAAAAAAATCAGACAAATTCTAAAGATTACATGATTAAGCATTGGAAAGCACTACAAAACCATTAAACTTAATCACTGTTCAATATTGCGCAAGGCATTACAAACCAGTGTTGAATATTTTGCGCGCGCAACGCGCCAATTTTTTTTTTGACATGTTTCTTACTTTTGTCTCTCTCCTTCCACAATTAAAATAAGGGGCAAACATATTGTTTTGCCCAACCCCTCTAAAAAAAAGAAAACTTGCAAATTGTAAAATTATATTCAAGTTTTACTCATATATTGATAGATAATACTGTATATAAATATTTTTTTTGAACTGTCTTTACTCATTAAAAAAATGCAATGCTACTCGAGTACTTATGATTCTTATACAGTGTGTCTCAAAAATATTGAAACAATTTTTTTGAGACATCTGCCAGCTAGTCTTAAAAATATTCTGCAAGGAAAATGCCGCCTTTGGCAATTAGAAAGTGCTCTGGTGACATTATGCTTACATCACGTCAAGGGCAAAGTCTTAGCTTTCAAATGTTAGTTTGTTCTGTTCAATTTGCTTGTTTTAATCTCGAGATATGCTGCAACAACAAAAGGATGGCATCACAATGTGTCAATTATACTCGCGGACTGTAGTAAAAAGTGCACAAACGCGATTTTACCCTTTCTTATTTAAATCAACATATCTCAAGAATTAAGACAAGCGCATTAAACAAGACTAACGGTATTTGAAAGCTAAGACTATGCACTTCGCGTTGACGTAACCATCATGCCACAAGAGCATTTTCTAATTGGCCAAAGAGGTCGATTTTCTACTTGCACAATTTTTTTGAGACACACTGTATATGATTGTTATTTTTATTCGTGTACTATTTTTTTTTATATACTGCATAATCATTTCAATTCAGCTCTTGGTGCCATGTCTGATTTTTAAGATGTTTAAGCAGAGAAGGGAATACAAAAAACTTAAACTTACGTATCAATGTTAGCTAAATTGTTGCATTATTCTTATCCCCCCCCCAAAGAAAAAAAAATCCTGGCAAATTGTAAAAATTACGTGTTTAAACACGTGCGTGTGTCGTCGTTTTTTTCTGTGACTTGTTAGGGGCTGAGTAGCCTGCGGCATAGTTCTAGTATGCCATCTGGCTACACCAATGGTTAGTTAGATTAATAACTAATAATAACTATATGACTATTTATTGTTAGGACGGAAGTTGAGAGATGAGCTTAGTACGACTTTAAGCTATTGGCTGTATTTCAATAATAGATCTAAATGTGAAACTTTCTGGAAACTTTACTTCTGTAAGTTCTCTTTCTACGGTCTAGTTTTCACGTTTCAACTAAAGCTTTTTAATCCTGCTACTAGACGGTAGACGTAACATTAAACCTTTAACGTTTCATTGGATTAAACGAATAACGGAACTACACGTTAATTCTACTTAGATCTTACATAAATTGATAAACTGAAGGTTTGAAATGGGAATAAGAACAACGCAGAGTAGTACACAAACAAGTTAAGCCAGACACAGGCAGTACCAACCTGTAAAGTTAGAGCTTGGTCTGTCTTGGCCTGCCCTCAGATTCCCGGGATAAAGGTGAGTGAAGACAACGGCTTCACGTGCGTGGGCGCGCGTAGCGCGATACCTATTCTGACATTAACGTATAACGCGCCGGTTGTACTACATTAATTTGTGGTATAGGGCCACTAACGGTTACGTAAACGCACGTAACACATACATACGACATGGTTTCAGATTTGACATAGGTTTTACTGCCAAAAATATAAAAAAAAACATGAAGTTGCCTAAAATACGATATTGAATATGTTTTCTAGACTGAAATTTTATGTAGAGTTCATTTCTGAAGTCGGAAATGCAAAATTTGCATTCTGGAGGATGCAGTATGCTCACCAGCAATACATGTCAGTATCAATATTAGGCACATGCACAGCACATCTGTATGGGGTAGTTTGAGGTCACTGAACTTCTTGTCCGCACTTATTCAGGGTCTCTGAAGCTACATATCATGTTGTCTTGCAAATCTGACATCTGATTGGTGTATACACAGAAGATGCGGGTCACGTGATTGCGCAATAGCTAAGGTATTTAACGTTTGCAATTTTGCTCAAAAATCGGCACTATTTTACGGCATCCAAGCCCAACAGAAAATTTCTAGGGTTAGGGTTTAATGTAGGGTTATTATACGCTATTCACAACCCTAACCCTAATTTCCCTTGAAAATTATCAATTTATGACTGTTTCACATGTTGTGATTGTGTACCCTACATGAATCACTATATGTGGGATTACATGGATACCTTGACACATTATTGCCCATGTCACTAACTTTAGTGGCGTGCACAAGAATTTGGAACGGGGGGGGGTCCAAGAAATAATTTCCCCGACAATCACTGCAATTTCCCCCAACTGAATGCTTTTGACAAAAGTTTGATGCCATTACCTCATAGGAATACATCTTGGGAATAATCGATTAATTTTTCAGCAGTGTCACTCTTTCGGTTTTTTTTCGCGGGTTCTCGAAACGCCTAATTTGAAGTAAAATTTGGATGTCGCAAATTGACAAAAAAAAATCTAAAATTTTAGACATGACGAAAGAAAGTAAATTGCGTACCAATGTACGGACTTTCTCTAGGCATAATCGATTAAATTTTCAAGCCTATTGCGCTTTTCGTTTTCTTGTACTACAAATTTTATTTTTATTTTTTTTTCACGCAATGGAAAAATTAAGGGGTAGGGTAAATATGTTTGTATTTTTTTTATTATTCTTATACTTGAAATAAACCAAGTTATGTATCAATTTGAAGCTTATTATATTCTGCATAAACTGACAGGTTATTCATTATTGTAGATCCTTCCTATCCCAAGATGTGATTGTGCAAAAAAGAAAATGGCCGAAACTGCTAAATTTTGAATGTCGTTTGTCACGGGACATGTGAAATTTGAATGATTCTGAGGCGCAAACTATGAAATAAATTATAAAACAAATACTTGAATCCATAAGTTATTACTTTTAACTAATATATTAACATTATAAAGGGTCATAGGGTCATCCCGTGTCAAATCACTCAAAATAAAAATAAATTTAAATGGTACCGACTCCAAATTTGCTCATATTTGGTATATAGGGTAACTGACATCATACAAGCCAGAATTTCCATTTATAGCGCAGTACGCCTTACGGTTCTCGCGCTATGACACGCCCTTTATTAGCATTTTCGGCCAAAATGGGCATAACTGCCAATTTTCTTATGGCCATTGCGCGGTAATGGATGGTCCATATTTGATGTGAGTGGTATCATTGGAAAGGAAATAAGATAACCAATCTAAATGTAACATTAATTTTTACATAGGAGCAAGTTTAACTACGATGACCTATTGACCTTTACCTTGACCTTGAATTTAACGATCGGGGTCAAATTATATTGAGCCGAAAATTAGTGTACGTTCTTTTCAATACCTCTTCTACCAAATATTAAAAACCTGGAAATATATTATTTTTTGTTTGGTTTCTATCTTGTTTGTAAGCTGGCACATCTGATGCTTCCTGAAATTTATACAGTCCCACATGTAGACTTTTATGTTGTTATGTGCATAACTACTCTCAGATACCTGTGCATGCATGTATGCTTTTACCCAAGGAACTGAGACCAGCTTTATCACATTTCTTTCAAGATAAATGCTTACCATGAAGTTGTGATGCTACCAGATAACTACTGAATCTAGCTCACTTAGAAATTTTGTGCTGAATTCATTTCTGAAATCAAAAATGCAAAATATGCTTCCGTTTATTAGATATGTCTTTTTTGGGGGGGGGGTATGTTGCAGTGAAGTTTAATCTGGGCATATGTTATCTCAGTTCTAGACCATGCAACTTTTTGTAACCCGATAGTATACCCATTCTCCGACTGTTTTGTCTCCGGACATACTAACTTTGCCTTAAAGATTGTGTCATTGATTTGCACGTCAAAAACATCTGTATGAATCAAATCAGCTGAAATCATATCCAATGTGAAGATTAATATAAATAAACACCTCTCATAGAGACTTGGGGTAAAATATTGAGTTTTGGTGAAAATCTGGACGGTTAAACTTCATCCTTTTTCAAATTGCTCAGGAGCAATTTCAAAAATATCCGACGACGTTCAAAAACTGCACAGTGCGTCCAGTAATGGTCCCGATCAGCCCTTAGCCAAAGGTCCGCAGGGGATAGCCCGTTAACATCAATCAGAGGGCTGGCGCAAGTCTTGCTACGGTGCACAGTAACCGCCGATTCCAGTTTGAGCAATAATTGAAATGTCATTCCGAGAAAAGAACAACATTCTGCGTAACATATCGGTTAATTTAGTTTTTTCTGCATAAACACAAATTCATGGTACGTATAGGATCTCAAACTTTCCACACACCTATTGCTAAGTACTAAACTTCGTTTTTGGTATTGATAAGTAATTGGAAGTAATGTACTTGCCACCCTGACACAATCTGTTAAATCAAAGGGAAGTCCACCAGCTTATTTTTAATCGTGGTACTTGCGTGGGACATCAGAGGCAAAAACGGCCATTTCCCATATGTGGCAGGAACCCCCAAATCCCTGGTATGTATTCTGCTAATAGGTCCGAAGGATCTTTAACCCAAAAAGTAAATAGAAATTAAATTCAAACTCACTTTAATTGATTAATGTTAACTTATTTATCGCTAAACACGATGGGACCATTGTCCCGACGCGGTCATACCGATAAATATAATACTATAATTTAATTAAAAGGTGAACCCAAATTTTTGATTTTATTTCTATATGTGGGTAATAGATCCTATGTACTATTAGAATATAGCAAGATTGGGGTTTCATCACAACATAATGGGAAAATGGCCGTTTTTGCCTCTGATGTCCCACCGTTACGCGACCGGGCGGCAAAACATAGCTTGGACTTTCCCCAAAACATTTTTATTAAATTCAAAGCAGTTGAACAAAAGATAGTAGTTTCCTTATCAATATAAAGATGGATTTAATAATGTAAATGTCTGGAAGCCAGACTAGGGCATATGTTGCCTTTAGACTAATTTCATAATAAATGCAAATTTTATGCATACTATTCTGTCTGACAAAGGTTGCCTTTAACAACCTGATAGCTTGCTGGAGGCTTGCCAGACATAGCAACAACTAATATATGCATATTGCATTTTTGGTATTGAAAATGTATTCATAAGAACAGGTGGGTAGTTCTAGAATAGAAAATATCCATAAATTTCAATACATTATGAAATTAGTAGATTGTACAGGGTGTGTTTTCGATATTTGTGAGAGTAGTTGTGCACATATCCAACATTAAAATCTATGTGTGGGACTGTATAAATTTCAGGAAGCATCAGATGTGCCAGCTTTCAAACCGTATAGAAACCAAACAAAAAAAATAATATATTTCCAGGTTTTCAATATATTGTAGAAGAGGTATTGAATATAACGTACACTGATTTTCAGCTCAATATAATTTGACCCCGATGGTTAAATTCAAGGTCAAGGTAAAGGTCAAAAGGTCATCGTAGTTAAACTTGCTCCAATGTAAAAAAATATTGTCACATTTAGATTGTTTATCTTATTCCCTTTTCAATGATACCACTCACATTAAATTTGGACCACCCGTTACCGCGCAATGGCCATTAGAAAATTGGCAGTTACACCCTTTTTGGCCGAAAATGCTAATAAAGGGCGTGTCATAGCGTGAGAACCGTAAGGCGGACTGCGCTAAAAATAGAAATTCTGGCTTGTATGATGTCAATTACCCTATATACCAAATATGAGCAAATTTGGAGTCGGTACCATTTAGCCCATTGGGTGAATTGACACGGATTGATCCCATATAATATATATGTAGATTATAGACTCTGCAAGTATACGAAGTTGGTAGGTGAAAATTTTTGTCAAACGAAAAGTGCGATTTTCAGGCAAAATCGGTTGTAGCAAAATGGTGTGTAATGTAGGGTTTTCGATTAAAAAATCATAATCTACAGACAAATTTACCCTAGAAATGACATCTTGAAAATCAATCATGGTTATTTTTACTCTGAAATGATTTTTTCACACTTTGGCAGTAAAACCCATGTCAAATCTGAAACCATGGCATACACTGCGTTAGCTCACAGCGCGCACTCAAATGATTATGATCACTAGAGTAGCGCGCGGCCACCAGGTACGTGCGCTTATTGCAGATCA
>JZLH01S0003638.1:33867-50940 GCA_001188425.1 Eucidaris tribuloides | reverse complement strand
CCCCCCCAAAATCAAATTGTGATGTTTTCCTTCATTTTTGTCACATGATTAAAGTCTTGTTTTTATTTAAAATCAGTGATTTCTTTCCCCCCCCCCAAATTATTGATGTAAATAAATTTAATCCGCCAACCCTGCATGTCACTCTTGAAATTACAATTTATGCTGACACCTCCTGATAGTGGAAGCAGACCATTCAACAGATTAATAAGCACAGCGGGCCCAGCACGATCTAAATCACAGAGTGAGAATTCAATTGGTTGCATAGCTGGTAGAAGGGCTCTTGCATACCTTTGTGGCAGAAGGGCCTTTAACACTAAATTGGCTCTAACTCAGAAAATATTGAAGTTGTTGTTGAAATCAAAATAATGTGATATTTTAAAGGTAAATGACATGATTGGGGGTAGTCCTCAGCTTGGGCTGAAACTATTCTTGAACTAAGAAAACTGTGTAAGAATTCTACTGTGAAAATTTGGTAGTCAAAAGTTGACTCGTTCTAAAGTAACATCCATCTGTTAGTCCCGTGACAGACAACTCTGTTGTGTAGGGTTCTATGGAATGTTATTTTTATCTGGGGACGAGAAAATTAAACTACTACTATGTTCATGCTTGATTCTCCTTAAGTAAACAAATTAGAGACAAATCCTTCCAGCTGGGAGATCTTCTCCAGCTGGTGTACAGTTGGTATATATTTCAACTCATTTAGTTTTTGAGCCATTTTCACGTGTTCCCAATCATGTCACTTAGTGTTGCACGACTAAGTCGCGAAAAGTCGTAGTCGCGACTGCCTGCACGGAGTCGCGACTCCGACTATCGGAACGCAATAGTCGACTTTTTATCACATGTTAATTTGTATTAAAAATTGAGTCAAAAGACGTAAAAATTGAACAGAACTACCAATCATTTATCTACCATTTTGTGGCAGAAATGAATCCCCTATCTCTCTTCGATATCAAATCAAACAGAACTGCCAAAATGTACTTGGATCAGCCTCGTGCAATGCTATCATACATGTGTTGCCATATACGTTGCACTCACGACTCCGACTGCGACACCCATGCACCCCACACCACCAATCTTGAACACACTAAGACGTTGAACACCGATAGTCGACTAATAGTCGGAGTCGCGACTATTGGTGGGCGACTAGTCGACTCTCTAAAATGCTGAAGTCGTGCAACACTAATGTCACTAACCTTTGAGATCCTTCTATCAGTCTGTTAGTGCAAATATCAAATTAGGCCCTTTTTTTCAAATTAGATGAAATTTACTGTTATGGCCCTTCTACCAGGAACATATGCTAAGGCCCTTCTGCATGGCACACAACAAATTGTGTAACTTGTAAAATGGCATAAGTGAGTTGCTCCAAGACTCAAATGATGGGTCTATACATGTACACTGAGGTTTTTGTGCCTCCGCAACGAAGTTGCCGGAGGCATCATGTTTTCGGGTTGTCCGTCCGTCCGTTACCGGATCTCGTTACCGCGATAACTTGAGAACCCCTGATCGGATTTTGATGTAACTAGGACCAAATATGAACTATGAGCCATCAATGAACTGATTAGATTTTGGAGCTGAAAGGTCAAAGGTCAAAGGTCACCGGGCCTTAAATATGTCTGATTTGGGCTTGTTACCGCGATATCTTGAGAGTGGCTGGTCGGATTGTCATGTAACTTGGGTGAAGTATGTAGTATGAGGTACCAATGAACTGATTAGATTTTGGAGGTCAAAGGTCAAAGGTCACCGGGCCTAAAATACGTCTGGTTTAGGCTCGTTACCGCGATAACTTGAGAACGGCCAGTTGAATTTTCATGTAACGTGGGTGAAGTATGTGTTATGAGGCACCAATGAACTGATTAGATTTTGGAGTTCAAAGGTCAAAAGGAAAAAGGTCACTGGACCTTAAATATGTCTGATTTGGGCATAACGTGAGAGCAGCTGGTCGGATTGTGATGTAACTTGGATGAAGTATGTATTATAAGGCACCAATAAACTGATTGGATTTTGGAGCTTAAACAGCCTGAAAGGTCAAAGGTCAATGGTCACCAGGCCTTGTCTGATTTGGGCCTGTTACCACGATTACTTGGAAACGGCTGGTCAGATTTTGATGTAACTTGAGTGAAGTATGTATTATAAGGCACTAATGAACTGATTAGATTTTTGGGTCAAAAGGTCAAAAGTCACCGGACCTTAAATATGTCTGATTTGGGCTTGTTACCTTGATAACTTGAGAGTGGCTTGTCGGATTGTGATGTAACTTGGATGTAGTATGTATTATGAGGCATCAATAAACTGATTAGATTTTGGAGTTCAAAGGTCAAAAGGAAAAAGGTCACTGGACCTTAAATATGTCTGATTTGGGCATAATGTGAGAACGGCCAGTTGAATTTTCATGTAACGTGGGTGAAGTATGTGTTATGAGGCACCAATGAACTGATTAGATTTTGGAGTTCAAAGGTCAAAAGGAAAAAGGTCACTGGACCTTAAATATGTCTGATTTGGGCATAACGTGAGAGCAGCTGGTCGGATTGTGATGTAACTTGGATGAAGTATGTATTATAAGGCACCAATAAACTGATTGGATTTTGGAGCTTAAACAGCCTGAAAGGTCAAAGGTCAATGATCACCAGGCCTTGTCTGATTTGGGCCTGTTACCACGATTACTTGGAAACGGCTGGTCAGATTTTGATGTAACTTGAGTGAAGTATGTATTATAAGGCACTAATGAACTGATTAGATTTTTGGGTCAAAAGGTCAAAAGTCACCGGACCTTAAATATGTCTGATTTGGGCTCGTTACTGTGATAACTTGAGAGTGGCTTGTCGGATTGTGATGTAACTTGGATGTAGTATGTATTATGAGGCATCAATTAACTGATTAGATTTTGGAGCTGAAAGGTCAAAGGTCAAAGGACACCGGGCCTTAAATATGTCTGATTTGGGCTCATTACTGTGATAACTTGACTGTTTGATTTTGATGTAACTTGGGAGAAGTATCTAATATAAGGCACCAATTTACTGATTCAATGTTGGAGTTGAAAGGTCAGAGGTCAAAGGTCACAAGGCCTCATGGCAGAATTGAGCTCATTGTCACGATAATTTAAGAACTGCGTAAATTGGATTTTATTGTAATTTGGTCAAGGGTCACATGGGCTTATGCTTATTCATCTAATTGGTCTTGCTACCATGGTAAATTAAAGCTTTTCAAATTACATCAATTGGATGGAAGTGCGGACTGCGGAGGCATACCCATCGACTGCGTGCAGTCGAACTGCTCTAGTTCTTTTTACATCACGAAGGTCGCTTACTGTAGTAACTGTACTAGTATGCCCCCGAAAACCTTGTCTGTTAATGAGAAGGTTTGCCACTTCTATTAGCTTCCCCTTCGCTTTTGACACCCTCAAGTGGAGTAGACTAGACTCAATAGACTGTCGCTATTAGGTGCGTAATTATTGCCAGTGAAACCGCTTGTCAGCTGATGTTGTAATAAGACTAATAAGGACAACATCTATTAAAGGGCTTGTTTAACCATTTTAGTTGCTGAGACAAGTGATTGTGACACTGTGTGGGGTGTAGTTATTTTTTTTTTTGGGGGGGGGTCTGACTTTGTGCCAGTAAAAAAAACCATTGTGCTTAAATTTAAGCATACATGTAGGTTAAAATTGAGGAGATTAAAACAAATTATGTGGACAAACTTTAGTATCCCGCCAACATGATTACATGTGAATTGACAAATACCCCAGAATGCAAAACTTTGAACTTTTTTTGTCTCCAGCAGTAGGCCTACAGATAAATATTTTGACATTAATTGATGTCCTGATGACAAAAATTCTACAACACAGCAGACTAAATGGGGGAAAACTGGGCTGGTTGAGCTTGATTTTCACTTTTTAAAACCACTAATGATCATTTTGGACTGCATTTTTAGCCCTTGTCAGACATTAGTCATGGTGGGTCATGTTTATCACTGGGAACTTTAAATCTGGAAACATTGTTAGATGATGCATGCAGCACAGCATTAAGAAAATGCTAAAAATTTACAAACCCTTCATGTAATCTGATGTTTTTTTATTCCAGTGGGGAATTGCGCATGTAGCTGGGAAGCAACTGAATGCTGTGTAATAAATGCAGTGTGCACATGTACAGGTACATGCGTATGTTTACGACCATTTACAAATGGTCGTAAATTTGAAATTTGAAAATAATCCAGCTCACTCACCTGACCTAGGAAAAATGTTGATCAAAAATTTAGTGTAGTATACAGTGATGTTTAAAATAGTGAAGCCAAGGATTTACGTAATTTTAATAGAATTGCTTCTCTGATTACAAGGTAATATCGGTGTAAAATTATATCAAGAGTTTGTTTAGATCACAGGAATGAAATTATTGCGAAAGAATGACGTCAATTTACAGCATTCATTCATTATGAGAAGTACTTAGCAAATTGTTGCCTTTCATATTGACGGGGAGAGAAATGGTTTATCATTTCTGAGGGCACCAGTTGGCTGTAATGCGGACGACAGGGGCCATAGATAGCCAAGGTCTGTCAGGGCGGGGGGTATGTGACCCCAACCAATCTTGTGCAGGTTCAGGTACCCCTGATCTCCCCCCCCCCATGATAATGGAAAACAATGTGTTACATGTAAGTACAAACAAAGCTTCTTTCTTTCGTACTCCCCCCCCCCCATCACTAAGTCAAGACCCCCTTAAGGTTAGGACTGGACCCCTACCCCTGCATCCTCCCCATTAAACCTTAAATTCTGCTACACTGCTCTACATACATTAGATAGGGACATCAGCAGTTACATGTATGGCAATAGAGGCTGATATCAGGTTACACTGATACATGATAAAAATGATTATGAGTTTATTATTTCCGTCTGAAATTTACTTAAAGACACTAGTATAACCACTGGGAAGACCCATTAAAAAATTGATCGTAACTTTGCAATCTGACATATCTGGACAGTGTTTGAATGGACAAATAAAACTCTAGAATACAAAAGTCTTGGCCAGTTATGCTTTCACTAGTGCAATAATGTGACAGATACAAATTGGCACACCAATGAATTTCCTATCAGGCGATAGGAATCTGCAACACAGCAGTCTATGGAGAAAAGTGGAATGGTCTCTAAAAGATTCTCACTTTTTTTAAAAGCACTTAATGAATCATTTGAAACCTGCCCAATTTTTTCAGGCTTCATTTTAAATCATTATCAAAACACTGTAGCATGGGGATCATGTAGTCAGATTTTTTAAACTGGAAACACTGTTATACAATGGCCTTTAACTGGGCAGTTTTCACATTAAAGACACTGCTAATAACACTGAGGAATCCATTTAAAAAATTGTCAAACTATTAGCTATTCGGACAACAGCTGTTTGAATAGACAATAAACACACTTAGGAACATAAAAGTGCAGACAGTTATGATCTTATTGGTAAAATATGTACAAGATAAAAGTTGGCACATGAATTATCTCAGCCGATTCAAAAAAAATCTGCAACACAGTAGTTATGGGGGAAATCTGAATGTCTCTCAATGATTTTACTCTTTTAACAGCACTTAATGATCATTTTTGAACTGTAATTTTTCAGGGCTTCATTTTAGACCTTATCAAGACACTACTAGCTGGGAAATCATGTAGCCGACATTGTTTGTAGATGAAACATTGTTATACAGCTGCTTTTTAACGCTTAGACTTTAGAAACTCATGTATTTTTGAAGCAGATCTTTTTCTTTGGGAAAAATAAAAACACCAACAACATTGTTATTCCTGATATTATTCAAAGTAGTAATCATCGCACATGTTCTGAGGTAACATACTATTGATTGTTTACAGAACCATGCGTACTAGGTCCAATATTATGGAGAGTAACAAATTAACTGAAAACTAGCATAGGTCAATGTACGGTGCATCATCTCCTGTCAAAAATATGCATAAGTGGCCTACTTTTGATAATTATAGTGATCATGCTTTTACAGGAGAAAGACATAAATGGGTAATGTACGTAGCTGACAATTCAAAATGGTTTTTGTTCTCTATGGTCATTGTAGGAGTTCAGTTTACCTTTTGAAGTACGCACTTCCCTGATTTACTTGCAAATTGTGCGGAAAACATTCAACAGGAAATGAAAGAGTCACGTTGGCAGACAGAGAAGGTCAACACTATTCTGACCTTCCTGCTCATAAACATATTTGTGAAAGATTGTGGTCTTGATTAGATAGTACAACAGAACCTTTTTTTTGCTCAAATCCATGCTGAAGGAAGCTAAAAAAAAAGAAAAGGATTTCAAAATTTGGGATTCAAAAAATGTGAATTCTTGATTTGTAAACAAATTCAACAGAACACATGAATTGAATTGTGGAGGTAGAGGATGAGCAGCACTGCAATAATGAATAATGTTCAAAATATTTACTCATACATATTTACACAGCTGTTTAATGATGATATCTAAAAATAACTTTCATCACAGCTTGCCCCATGTGACAAAAAACAACAACAAATGAGTTCATTAATTGTTACAACTTACATGAACAGATTATGAATCATGTCGTTTATAGTATCTATGGTCTGAAAATGACTAGTTTAACTTTCTCTTAAAGTTTTGTACTATTTGTAGGGTGTGTAATTGTATTAAAGCCACTGGCTAACATTTACCACATTCTATAAAAAATGTGAGCTACATAATCCTCCACGCTCAAAGTGTCTTTGATAAGGTCTAAAAATGAAGCCCTGAAAAAAAATGTATTTCAAAATGATGATTTAGTGCTTTAAAAAGTGAAAATCTACAAGCATTCAAATTGACCGGATTCACCTGCCAATTTCCTCCCACAGACTTGTGTGCAGATCTAGGCTATTTTATCATCCACCAGAGTAGAAATTGTTTATTCATGCATACTGTACCTTGCCATTGGCAGCATAATTTTCCAAACTTTTGTATTCTAGGGTGGTAATTTGTCCAGTTGAACACCACTATGTAGCTCAGATATCAAAGTTTGACAATTTTTTTTTAAATTGAACCTCCACAATGTTAGCCTATCACTTTAATAATTGAATACATTTAAATGTTAACTCAGACAAAGACGACAGGTCTACATGAATGTTTAGATTACATCTAGAAACTAAAACTCTACACTGTTAAAGGCAGTGGATCTCTTATGCATGCCTAAAAATTAACATTGTGTAAATACAATGGTTTTTAGAAGAAAATGCCATCTGGGTACCTACAGCAAAATATAAGAGCTAGAAACTCAGTTTTAGTGGAATTATAGTGACCGTTAGACTCTGATTTGAATTTTTCTCGCGAGAAAAAATTCCTACCATAGAACGTACACTAAACGGCTATTGTTTTTCTTTCGCATTTTTCAAATTCTAAGCAATAACTCTCCCCCAGATTTCACAGACATGCCCTTCATCAATAGCCTAAGGGCATGAGTTATCTTCCCAGGTCTGTGGGGATGTGTGCAGATGAGATCCACTGCCTTTAAACCATGTCTTTAATTTCTATGCAGTCCCCCTGCTCCACTTTTCCACTCTCTCCTGTGACTCCATTATAGGGTAAAGGGCTGGTCCCATGTCAAACAGATTAGCATCTGCCATCACATTGAGTTAGAGATCACATACCCACTCAGTTAGTCTCAATTTGAGACCCTGCAAAGTCTATGTCTTCTCCCAATGTATTGCTGCATGTTCAATGCCCCTGCACCATGATACCAGGCCCACAGAAAAAAAGGCCATCATGATACTAAGTTTAGTCAAAGCAGTTGGATGAAGAAAGTACATTTTTCAGACAATCAATATGGGTTAATCTTAAAGCTCAAGTAGGCCTATAGTTTTGGTTGATCAGACAAAAGTCTTGTCAATCTTTCACAAAGTACATGTATTCTATTGTCACTCCAGACATCAGAAAACAACGTCATACCTACTGAAAATTGTTTAAAAGTAAATGTCATGATTGGGGGTAGTCCTCAACTTGGGCTGTAACTACTCTAGAATCAAGTAAACTATGCAAGGATTCTCCTGTGAAAATCTTGTAGTCAAACGTTGACTCATTGTAAAATAAACAATGTCAATATCACTGGTAGCACAGAAACTTGCTGTGTGGCTCTCTATGGGGCTTATTTTTATCGTCCCCGGATAACATAAAGACACTCCTATGTTTATGCTTGATTCTCCTTAAGTAAACAAATTACAGACAAATCCTTCCAGGTGGGAGATCCACTCCTGCTAGTGTATAGCTGGTATATATTTCAACTCATTTGGTTCTCAAGGCATTTTCAAGTGTTCCCAATCATGTCACTAACCTTTGAAGTGACAAATTACGATGTTTAAATTAAAGGAAAACATTTAGCAGTATGTACATTACCTATGGGAAATCTCGGGGGGGGGGGGGGTGAAGTGACAAATTACGATGTTTAAATTAAGGAAAACATTTAGAGTATGTACATTACCTATGGGAAATCTCGGGGGGGGGGGGGGGGGTCCCCAATTTTACGTTTTGAATCATTTCTCAAATTTTGGAGGTTTCAGAGGGAGCACATTTTCACGTCATTAATAGATCATTGTAGGTGTACTGTAAAGAGAACTATACTTTAAAGAATTTTTTTTTACTATTTACCCTATACTTTGGCTTCAAGGAGAGTCCTAGTTAATCTAAATGTCTGGAAGCCAGACTAAGCTACTTGTCTGTGGATTGCCTGTAGCCTTCATTATGACATCATCCATAACACCCCACTCCCCTAGACACTTGCACTTTGTCAATCTGTTAACCTGGAATGACCTTCTGTGTACCACCATGTATTGTCATTTCCAGTTGGCTCTTAAAGGAGAAGAAGCCAGCAATAACAGGCATAAGTTAAGAAAAATATTTAGAATCTTGCCAACCAATCAGATCACTCGTGCACTGGTCTGGAGTTGACCATGCGTGACCGATGCATGCACCCGACGTGTGTTAGTTGCGCAAAGTGTAATGTATGCACTGTTTGATCGATAAGGCTCCTCACTCTATAGCTGTTTCTGGGAGTTTTATCTTGGGATAAAACTTGCAAAGACATAAAATAAACACAAATTAACTAATTATAGGCTTGCTGAGGGGGAGTTATCGCACAGTACCCCTTATTTAGGCGTGTCTTACACCCATGTACCATAATTCTCACAATACATGTCATTTTTTTCTTAACTTATCATGCTTATGCCTATTAGTTGCTGGCTCCTTCTTCCCATTAGAGAGCGACATTACAAGTGCCCCAACTTTGTTAACTGCTTTGTTTGCTTGTGATTAAATAAATTGATAATTCCTGAATCATGTAGAGACAGTGATTTCCGTTTCAAAAACTCGGTCTTTTCCGTTTCTGAAAAACTGTAGTTCCATTTCAACTTGATCAAAAAATGAAATTCTGTTTCGTCATAGAAAATGTACACAGCAAAAACTATGATTCCGTCTTTGCAAAGGAGATTTCATCGAATTTTTCTAAGAAAGTAAAGACGAACCGTGGATTTCCTGTATTCAATTTACGGTCTACGGAAAATCACTATCCTAATCATGTTGCAGACATAATGATCAATCGTTATCGCAGCACAGACCATATAAACGTTCAAGTGAAATGTGTTGCAAGATGTTATTTTTAGGCATTTGGGTGTTGCGTATAACACTTAAAGCCACTAACAAAACTTGATGTGCAGGAATGTTTTTCACATTGAAAACACTCTACAAAGATATATTTTCCTTTTTGGCTAAGCCTATATAGAGGTACAGCAAGGTATTAAAAAAAAATAATTTACAATATGAGTAGGAATTTGCGAGTTGACCGGACCCTGTCCCGAGATTTACCACTTATTGATCGTATAATTATTATAAATGTGGCCTACATGTACATGTATGCTGATAAGTACTATCGGTCCTCGTTAACTGTGTTCCGTAGTCAAGGTCGGCATATGGTACATTACTGCAGCATGACAAAAAATCGCCACATTACAATACTGGTACAATGAATAAATCCACATAATTGATGCTGGAGCACAGTGGACAGTAGTAACCGAAGAGGTCATTCAGTGTATACTATCCATCAAAGGGCCAAGTCTGGTCTGATATTGTTTTTAAGAATGTGGTTGTGAAATGTAATGTTTATGAAATATGTGCAAAGCGGGATTAGGTGTAAGAGCACATGAATGGAAATCAAGAAAATGAGTAATTATAGTGCATAGATGCATTATCTCAGTTGAGCAATTTTTTATGTTCATAAAAATGAACAACAAAGACAGCACCTTTGAGTGTCTTGTTAGTATTATTGGCAAAATGGCGATACATGGTTACTGCCGTGTTTTCTGACTTGTCTTATTAAAGGTGAATGACGCTGTATATAAAACAATCTACAAATAGTAAATACGACTGGACAATGCAGTAGCATGTAAAGTTGGTTAATCAAGCTGAGGTGACTCAATGAAAGCCAGAAGGTAGGCTAACAATAGATGTTCCCCGCTAAGTATACCATAGCAATCCTGCATTTTGTCTTATGTGACACGACTTTGGTCTAGTGCGAGCGCTGTCTCAATGGTCTGGTCGCGTGGCCCATTTGGACCGGCCTGGTTTCGCACAAAGACTTCAAGCTACGAGTTTTCGGGTAGACTGGCTGCAGGACAGTCAAGAATACTTTCTGAAAAAATGAGCACAGAAAGCTGTGTTGTATTATTGTGACACAGCATGAATTATGTTCACCTGTCAATCAATTTTATCATTAAACATAATTTAATTTTGATGATTTTCTGTTGATGTAATTAATGCTCTACATCTACATTTGTGCGTGCCAATTTTTTTTGTCATCGTTAATTAATGTATTTCTTTCTCATTGAGATTCTGTGAGGTTGGCTCAAAAGCATTTATGATTGTGAAGTGGTGCGTGAGTAGCCTGGTATAGACGTTGATACTAGTTTTGGACTATCTTAGGTTTAATGACTGTTTTCCTCAGCAAGAGTGATTGGATGTTTCACAGGGAAACATTCAAATTGCTTTCATATTAGATAACTAAGAGCTCCACTTCGGAGCATTGCCCCACAAAATCTCTCAATTCCTGCCTCTCAGCAATCGGCTGCCCTGAACTGTCTCAAACCCCATGTGAACCTACATGTAACTCCATAGACGTTGCAGCCTACTTAATCTGATGGTACGGTACTAGAGGTTTGACCAATGACAGTATTCTCTTTTCTAATGTTTGGCCTTACTCTCAGCCAAATGAAGACCAACAAGAGTTTATGTTTTCCTTTTTACGTGTGTGCGTTCACTACGCAAAGCACCTAATCAATAATACTCTTGAGATATCACACTGCAGAATTTTCGATGAGGCTTTTGGTACAACATGTACTGGCTGGAAAATACTACATGCCGTCAGATGTCTCTTGGCAGCGCTCGTCCAGAGCATTCTGACGGAACGTGGAGTATTCCATCGTACATTGTGTACGAAACTCTCATCGAATGTGGAATTTCGCGATGCAAACATTTAGTCTCATGCATGATTTAATTTGCATATCTTTCAATTTCCATTATCGCTGTGCAGTTTGGCTGATGTTTTGTTGTGCCTTTTTTTCATGTCAACCAAAAGTTATTGTTGCTAACTTACTCTATGGCTCGATTGCTTCATATTGTGTTCATTGGTCATGGCAGTCTAGTCAGAGCATTAATTAACTCACTGTTCACTGTTCATGACTTAAATACTACTAAACTGTCCACTGTATGGATTATTAGGTGATTGATGTTGTCAAGGTTCTTTTACATTCCCACATCATGTGTGTTAAGCGTGTCATTGGGCGAAACAAAGTACAATTCAAGTCACACTATCAAGTATTTGAGTTGTAGTAAGTCTTTCACTTTTGTGTACATTACTTCAATATGTGTCTACAGATAATTTGTCAAATGGTTGTGTGGTGGTGTGGACCGTTTCACAATCAAAACACGATTGTGAATCATGGACTGAATCATCAATCACTCTATTATGGTATTTTTACCCAGGATGTGAAGTAAACCAGAATTGCAAATTTTGCAAATCAGTTTGTGAATTCAATCATGTCGTCGAGGTGTTTTCTGATTTCATGATGTCTACCAAAGTCATGTTTGCCATTATTAACTATGTGTGAATTGGGCTTGACTTCTGATCCACGATTTGGGGACAAAGATTATATGTGTCCTTAATTCTTATGTGAATACCACACGTTTCTGATATTCAGGCTTGTGCTGTAAACGCATGGAGCGTTAAAAGTGTGTCACGCGTCGTGTATCCACCTGGTGTGTTTGTGATTGCACAGTTTACTAAAAAAAAAAGTGGACTGATTTTTCACTAGAATTTTTAAATTCTAATGTTGCGTTGCTGCAAAGACGTTTTAAATTGTATGGCTCGAATCTCTAATTGTGCCGATTGCAATCGTGACCATCAACGATTTAGCAGCGTATTTAAATGGTGCCATACATGAGTGGATTTCAGAAGTGGCAATTGTTAATTTAAAAATAAATCTGTAAAAAAATTAGCATAACTTAGAATTTATATTTTTAACTTCTGAACAGTTCAGCCAAATTGCTTAAATGCTTCAGTATAATTGTTATGTATTCTATGAATGTGCAGATAATGTGCTGGGTTCTTCTTTTTCCCTACATATTGAGGTGGAATAATAGCGAAAACATTTAATTTCACTGAAACTAAAAACAGCCGAGACTACATACTGATTGCTAATACAAACCAGCCAAAGATTTCGAGCCCGAATTTGCTTCAGAGAATGTGAGGATGTCGTTTCTAACACTGTTGTCATCTCACCTTTCAGGCGTAGAACTGCATTTCATTTTCCTAACAAAGGTCTCAATCTGTTGATAGGAAGTGGGTATGTTAACTGACCTTGACAAGTCCAGATACTCCACATCTACACAGTGTAATATCCTCCAAACAAGCATCTACCTGCTCTTTCTGTACAAGTGATCTGCACCATGATGTAAGTGTTTCATGCATTTCTGCTAGACGAGGAATATAGCAGACACACAAGGATAGGAGATGATTCACACTTACAGCTATTTTACAAATTTAGGTTATAAATATGCAACAATTTATTTGATAAAATATAAAATAACTTTTTTTTGGGCAGGGGGGGGCGAATCTAGTAATGGAATCATTAAACATAAGACTAGTATACATGTAAAATATGTATAGAAATGGTCTCTTCGGCGAATAGATTTTCTATCCCAAAAATTTTTAGTAATGTGAATGCGTATAAAATGCTACATATTAAAATGTTGTGTACAACCGTCCTTATGCAAACGTTAAGACACTTCACAAGAATTGTGATCATTGTCTAAACGCATTAAGATGCAAATATGAACAATATATGTGTCTATACAAACTGTGTCATTTAGCAAATTTCACTTTACTTTGCTAAAAAATTCGGTAATGTATATATGTGGTTATGAGGTAAACTGCATCTATAAACTAATAAACTAAACGTATACTAAACTTATTTTTAGAAAATCAGTTTCAGCATTGCAGACACCCATGATCGTGGTCCAACACCTATTCGTTTGCAAAGTTGATTGCCTGTCACTTTTTTGTGTACATCACCATGGTAACCTAAGACTACAATTTCCCCACATGTAACACAGTATTATTAGAGTCATGGATGGATGGTTCCTTCCTGACCCGTTGGCATGTTTTCTCTTTCTCCATAAAGAGGCACCTATAAGTTCTTGTGATGTGCTCTGCTTCACATGAAATGACAGAAAATTATCTTTCAAAATCGACTGATACACAACTAGTTATCTTTATTGCCCTGCTGTTCCTCATATTGATGATTTGATGATTTTATTCAATCCAGTTTTGTCCATGTAAAGTGCTTTTAATTTCCCCAGTGACCATATATCAGTTATTAAATTCTGGAACCTAGTTACTTCCTTTTGATTGTGACAGACTTGTCTAAGGACTCCTAGTCTAAAGTGACATGTGTATCTGCAAACGCAAAGCAAACATCATTATTTGTGACGCAGTTCCAGTGGAATTTTGCTCTTTACCTTAGTATCATTGCGATTTCTTTTTTTTTCCCACATGTTTAGGTAGTAGGTTATGCAGAGCTTTATATGCCATGCTATAGTATTACTGCTCTGAGTGATACACCTATAAGGCTAGCTCATTTCGATGCACTTTGTAATTTCACATTCCAAGTAATTGTGCTTTATTTCATAGTGCAGTACACGCGTTGTTACACGGTCAGAAATGGGAATATGGATTTTTGATTCGGGTTGTTTTTTCGCCAAACACCAAAAAGCCTTGATGGGCGTCTCTCCACTGGCTAATCTTCAAAGAAGTCACCGTACGACTACATTACCTACTTTGCTTATTTCGAGGCAAAGTACTATTTATTGAAATGTTTGCCCCCAAAAGGGTTTTAATTCTTAAAGTGCTTGTTTGGTAGTTTTAGGATGTTGTATCGATAAAAAATGTCAAGTTGCATTTTGAGTTAAAAGTAAGCAGTGAACTTAAATCATGACGTATTTTTAAACATTTACAGTAAAGTGATAGGCTAACTTGTGGAGCTTCAATTTAAAAATTGTCACTTTGAGTCTGAGCTACATAGTTAGTGTCTCAAATGGACAAATAAACACCAGATACAAAGCTGTGGAAAGTTTACACTGCCAATGGCAAGTTCATACACTGAATAAACAATAAAACTCGGTGCGAGTTCTTATTACCGATGTTGTACACACAGTAAGTCTATGGGGAGGTAAATGGCATTAGTGAATGCCGATCAACTTACGATTTCACTTTTTTTAAAGCATAAAATAATCAACTTATGAAATACAATTTTTCAGCGGCTTCAGTTTTTGACCTCATCAAAGACACTCGTAGCATAGCGGACATTGCGGCGTCAGATTTTTGTTACTGTGGTAATGTTAGCAAGAACCTTGTAAAACAAAAAAAATCATTCCACCAGCTCTTTCTGAAATATTGCAATAGCGTCTTTCGTTTTCTTGGAGAGCATTCTAGTTTCCACTGGAATTCTGCATGCATAGAAAAATTAACAAAGTTTTAGAAGTGGACACTTAAATGTATTTCAACTTTATGTACTCTACATTTTTCTCCATCATGTATCTATTTAAAGTCATGAAGTTGCCTACAGTGTACATTTTACAAGCGTCAATGTGGCCACTTCTGCAAAACGACTCAACAAGGAAAGATCAAGTAAAACTTACGTATGTTATCAGGAAAATGAGTTGATTTGTTTATTACACAATTTCCATAATTTTATAATGACTTCTTTTCATCTCCAAAAGTAGAAAATGTTCACATGATTACAACTTGATTGTAGATTAATGAGCCTCTGACTCTTAAGTAATTATTATTGAAAGAAAAATTATGACTCACACCAATTCAAGGTATTCATGCAAGCTATAATTTTTGCTTCTTTGGTGTTGCACTCCTAGTGCATTATTCGCAGATACAGTGTACATGTAGCCATGATTGTGTAGCTCATTCGTGATCAAGTATTTTCCAGATCAATAAAGTTTTTGAAAGCTCTGTCGTTATGATTCTTCAAACATTAATCGGTCCATTAGGGACATTTTCTCATAATGGTATGATTACCAAAAACCTCTCTATCATGAGATAAGTACTAAATCTCATTCATAATTGTAGACAACAGTAAAAGCCAACCACCAGACAGTTGTTTGGTGTTTTGTGCATGTGTGGTGTTGTGTGGCGTTGTTACATGTTCGTGTGTGTGATGTGCTGTCTGTGTGTGTACATGTATGTGTGTATGTGGTTGTGGTGTCTGTGTGTGGGTGTTGTGTGCAGGGGTGTAGTGGTGTGTGTGTGTGTGCTTGTGTGTGAATGGGTGCTGTGTGTGTGGTGTGTCTGTTGTGTGTGGGTGGTTGGGTGCGGTGGGTGTGTGTGTGGGAGGTGGTGTGGTGTTGTGTGTGTGTGTGTGTGTGTGTGGGCAAGTGTGTGTGGTGTGTGTGTGTGTGGGGTGACTGTTGTGTGTGTGTGGATAGTGTGTGTGTATGTGTGGTGACGTGGTGTGGTACTGTGTGTGTGTGGGTGTGTTGTAATGTGTGTGACTGTGTGTGTGTGCCACATGGGTTGTGTTGTGCTGGTGGGTGTGTGTGTGATGTGTGTTTGTGGTGTGTACGTACATGTATGTATGTGTGTGTGTGTGCTTAAGGTGTGTGTGTATTACGTGTTGAGTAGGTTGACTGATTGGTGAGGTGTTTACTTAGGTGTTGCATGCTTCTATAACTTCAAATCACATGGGAAAGCTGTTAATTAGAATGCTGTGATGATCAGGCCGCCATGGAGAACATAATTTACATATCTGATTTCATTTGAAATTGATAGTGGTGATGACCTCCAGCTCTTTTGTGATATTGATGAGTGTGGAGTGCACATGTTCTGGTGTGTTTACATGATGTCATTGTGTGTGGTGTGTATGTGTGTGTGTGTGTGTGTGTGTGTGTGGGTGTGTGTTGTGTTGTGTGTGTGTGTGTGTGCCAATGTGTGTGTGTGTGGGTGGTGTATGTGTGTATGTGGTGTGCATGTGTGGTGTGGCCTGTGAATTGTGTGTGTGTTGTGTGTGTAGTATTAAGGTTTGTGGGTGTGTGTACAGTGTACATGTATGTGTAGTTGGGTGCCGTTGAACAACTGTACTGTGTGTCTGGATATGTGTGTGTGTGTGGTGTGTGATTTACATGTTGTATATGTGTAAATGCTGTGGGTGCATAGTTTGTGTGTAGTAGAGTGTGTGCATGTGTGTGTGTTGTCTTTGTGAGTGTGTGTGTACATGTGTGAATTGTGTGGTTATTCAGGGGCGTGGACCAGGATTTGGAATACGAGGGGGGGGGGTGCCAGCGCAGGGAGCGAATAAGGCGAGCGAGTGGGAGGGTTGTAAGGACTTTCAAAAAATTATGTTCAAAAAGTCGATTTTGAGAGCATTTTAGAAGAAAAAAACGCGCACTTAAATCACTCTAACTTAATAATCTACAAAGACCAACATACTGATCATTTAGAGTGTTTTGCGTCACGATTATAAGCCCTCCGCTTTACACTATTTCCGGC
>JZLH01S0003638.1:18299-33842 GCA_001188425.1 Eucidaris tribuloides | reverse complement strand
TCAAGTAGGACCTGTAGTTTTGGTCGATCAGACAAAATTGTTGTCAATCTTTCACAAAGTATTTATTGTCACTCCAGACATCAGAAAACAACATTAAACCTACTGAAAATTGTTTAAAGTGACAAATTGTGATGTTTGAATTAACTTTAAAGGAAAGCATTTAGCAGTATGTACATGTACATTACCTATGGGAAATCTGGGGGGGGGGGGTCCCCCAAAATTTTACGTTTTGAATCATTTCTCAAATTTTGGAGGGTTTCAGAGGGAGCAATTTTCACGTCATTAATAGATCATTGTAGGTGTATGTAAAGAGAATATACTTTTAAAGAATTTTGTTTTTTACTATTTACCACTATACTTTGGCTTCAAGGGAGAGTCCTAGTTAATCTAAATGTCTGGAAGCCAGACTAAGCTACTTGTCTGTGGGATTGCCTGTAGCCTTGATTATGACATCATCCATAACACCCCAACTCCCCTAGACACTTGCACTTTGTCACATCTGTTAACCTGGAATGACCTTCTGTGTACCCACCATGTATTGTCATTTCCAGTTGGCTCTTTTAAAGGGAGAAGGAGCCAGCAACTAACAGGCATAAGTTAAGAAAATATTTAAGATCTTGCCAACCAATCAGATCACTCGTGCACTGGTCTGGAGTTGACCATGCGTGACCGATGCATGCCACCCGACGTGTGTTAGTTGCGCAAAGGTAATGTATGCACTGTTTGAATCGATAAGCTCCTCACTCTATAGCTGTTTCTGGGAGTTTTATCTTGGGATAAAACTTGCAAAGACATAAAATAAACACAAATTAACTAATTCATAGGGCCTTGCTGAGGGGGAGTATCGCACAGTACCCCTTATTTAGGCTGTCCTTATCACCATGTACCATAATTCTCACAATACAATGTCATTTTTTTTCTTAACTTATCATGCTTATGCCTATTAGTTGCTGGCTCCTTCTTCCCATTAGAGAGGACCATTACAAGTGCCCCAACTTTGTTAAACTGCTTTGTTTGCTTTGTGATTAAATAAATTGATAATTCCTGATCATGTAGAGACAGTGATTTTCCGTTTCAAAAACTGGTCTTTTCCGTTTCTGAAAAACTGTAGTTCCATTTCAACTTGATCAAAAAATGGAAATTCTGTTTCGTCATAGAAAATGTACACAGCAAAAACATGAATTCCGTCTTGCAAAGGAGATTTCCATGAATTTTTACATAAAAAGTAAAGAACCGAAGTGGATTTCCTGTTTCAATTTACCGGTCTACGGAAAATCACTATCCCTAATCATGTTGCAGACATAATGATCAATCGTTCATCGCACACAACCATATAAAGTCAAGTGAAAATGGTGTTGAAGATGTTATTTTTTAGGCATTTGGTGTTGCGTATAACTTAAAACCACTAAACAAAACTGATGTGCAAGGAAAGTTTTTCCACATTGAAAAGCACTCTACAAAAATATAATTTTCACATTTTTGTAACCTATATATAGGGTACAGCAAGGATTAAAAAAAAATAATTTAACAAAATAGTGAATTTTGGAGTTGGACCCACCCTGTCCCCAGATTTACCACTTATTGCATCGTATAATTATTATACAAAATGTGCCTACATGTACATGTATGTGATAATGTACTATCGTCCTCGTTAACTGTGCTTCCTTAGTCAAGTGGCACTACTGGTACATACTGCAGCATGACAAAAATCTCCAATTACAATACTTACAATGAATAATCCAACATAATCTGATCTGGAGCACAGTGGACAGTATATCCGAAAGGTCATTCATGTATACTATCCATCAAAGGGCCAGGTCTGGTCTGATATTGTTTTTAAGAATGTGGTTGTAAATGTAATGTTTATGAAATATCGTGGCAAAGCGAGATTAGGTGTAAAGCACATGAATGAAATCAAGAAAATGAGTAATTATAGTGCATAGATGCATTACTCAGTTGAGCAATTTTTTATGTTTCATAAAAAAATGAACATACAAAGACACACCTTTGTGTCTTTATATTATTGGCAAACATGGCATACATGGTTTGCCTCCTCTTCTAGACTTGTCATATTAAAGTGAATGACAGCTGTATATAAACAATCTAACAAAATACAAATAGACTGGACAATGCCAGTACATGTAAATTGTTAAATCAACTGAGGCTGACTAATGAACCAGAAGGTAGCTAACAATAGATTGTTTCCCCGCTAATATCCCATCAGCCACCTGCCATTTTGTCTTTGTGACACGACTGTTTGGTCTAGTGGAGCGCTTCTCAACTGGTGGTCCGTGGCCCATTGGTCGGCCGCAGTTTTCGCCAAGACTTCTAGACCGGGCTGCGAGGACAGTCAAGAATAATTTTGAAATAAAATGAAGCAAAAGCTGTGTCTGATATTATGTGACACAGCATGAATTCATGTTCACTGTCAAATCAAATTTATCATTAAACATAATTTACATTTTGGATTTTCTTTGATGTAATATAATGTCTACATCTACATGTGCGTGCAATTTATTTTTGTCATGTTAATTAAGTATTTCTTTCTCATTGAGATTCTGTGAGGTTGGCCTCAAAGCATTTTATGATTGCAAGTGGGTCGTGAAGTAGCACTGGTCTAGAGGTTACTACTAGTTTTGGCCTACTGTAGGTTTAATGACTGTTTTCCTCAGCAAAGTGATTGGATGTTTCACAGGGAAACATCAATTCTTTCATATTAGATAATAGAGCTCCCACTTCGGAGCCATTTCCCCCAAATCTCTCATTCCTCCCTCTCAGCAATGAGCTGCCCTGAACTGTCTCAACCCCACTGTGACCTACATGTAACTCCATAGACGTTGCAGCTACTAATCTGATGGTGGTACTAAGAGGGTTTGACCATGCAGTATTCTCTTTTACTAATGTTTGGCCTTCTCTCACCAAATGAAGACAAAAGTTTAATTTTTCCCTTTTTACGTGTGTCGTTCACACGCAAAGCACCTATCAATAATACTCTTGAGCTATCACACTGCATGAATTTTCGATGAGAGGCTTTTGGTACAACCATGTACGTTGGAAAACTCCACATTCCGGTCAGAATGCTCTGGCCGTCGTCAGAGCATTCTGACCGGAACGTGGAGTTTTCCATCGTACATTGTTGTACCGAAAGCCTCTCATCGAATTGTGAATTTCGCCATGCAAACATTTAAGTCTCATGCATGAATTTAATTTGCATATCTTCAATTTCCATTATCGTCTGTGAGTTTGGTGATTTTTGTTGTTGCCTTTTTTCATGTCACCAAAAAGTTATGTTGCTCACTTACTCTAGGGGCTCGATTTGCTTCATATTGTGTCTCACTTGTCAGTCAGTCTAGTCAGAGATTAATAACTCACTGTTCACTGCATGACTAATAACTCTAACTGTTCACTGTATGGTATTAGGTGATTTGATTGATTGTCAAGCGTTCTGTTTACATTACCCCCATGATGTGGGTTAAGGTTATCATTGGGTCAACAAAGTACAATCAAGTCACACCTATCAAGTATTTGATTGTAGATAGTCTATCACTGTGTCATTAACTTCAATTATGTGTCTACAGATAATTTTGACAAATGGTGTGTGGTGGGGACCGTTTTCACACATCCAAAACACGATTGTGATCATGACTGAAATCATCAATCACTCTAATTATGGTATTTTTACCCAGGTGTGAAAGTAAACCAGAATTGCAAAATTTTGCAAATCAGTTTGTGAAATTCAAATCATGCTCTAGAGGTGTTTTCTAATCATGATTCTACCAAATCATGTTGCATTTTACTTGTGTGAATGGCTTGACTTCTGTAACACGATTTGGGAGGCAAAGATTATATGTGTCCTTAACTTCTGCTGGAATACCACACGCTGTATTCAGGCTTGTGTGTAAACGCATGGAGGTAAAAGTGTGTCACAGCTGTGTGATCCACCTGGTGTGTTGTTGATTGACAGTTTACTAATCTACTGTGAAAATTTGGGTTAGTCAAAAGTTGATCGTTCTAAAGTCATTCCATCTGTTAGTCCCGCTGACAGACAACTCTGTTTGTAGGTTCTATGGATGTTATTTTTATCTGGGGACGAGAAAGATAAATACTACTATGTTCATGTGACTCCTTAAGTAAACAAATTGTAGAGACACAATCCTTCCAGCTGGCGAGATCTTCTCCAGCTGTGTACAGTTGGATATATATTTCAACTACATTTAGTTTTTGAGCCATTTTCACGTGTTCCCAATCATGTCACTTAGTGGTGCAAGCGACTAAGTCGCGAAAAGTGTAGTCGCGACTGCCTGCACGGGAGTCGCCGATCCGACTATCGGAACGCAAGAGTCGACTTGTTATCACATGTTAATTTGTATTAAAAATTGCAGTCAAACAGAACGTAAAAATTGAACAGACTACCAATCATTTATCTACCAGTCTGTGCAGAAATGAATCCCCTATCTCTCTTCGATATCAAATCAACAGAAACTGCCCAAAATGTACTTGGATCAGCCTCGCTGCAATGCTATCATACATGTGTTGTGCCATATACGTTTGCACTCACGACTCGACTGCAGAAAACAACCCATGCACCCCACCACCACAATCTTTGAACACACTAAGACGTGAACACGATAAGTCGACTAATAGTCCGGAGTCGCGACATTGAGTGGGCGACTAGTCGACTCCTCTAAAATGCGGGAAGTCGTGCACATATGTCACTAACCTATTGGAGATCCTGATCATCCAGTCTGTTAGTGAAATATAAAATTAGGCCCTTTTTTCTTAGATTGAAATACTGTTATGGACCCTTTACCAGAACATATGCTAAGGCCCTTCTGCAGGCACACACAAATTGTTGTACTTGTAAATGGCATAAGCTGAGTTGCTCCAAGACTCAAATGAATGAGCGTTATAGCATGTACACTGAGTTTTTGTTGCTCGCAACGAAGTGCGAGGCTCATTTCTTCGGGATTGTCCGTCATGTTCCGACCGATCTCGTTAACCGCGATAACTTGGAACCCCTGATCGGCTTTTGATGTAACTAGGACCAGAAGATGAACTAATGACCATCAATGAACTGATAGATTTTGGACTGAAAGGGTCAAAGGTCAAGGTCACCGCGGCCTTTAAATAATGTCTGATTTGGGCTTGACAGCGATATCTGAGAGTGCTGGTTGGATTGTCATTGTAACTGCGTGAAGTATAGTAGTATTGATAGGCCTACCAATGAAGCTGATTAGATTTTGCGAGCTGAAAGGTCAAAGGTCAAGGTCACTGGGCCTAAAATAGGTCTGGTTTGGGGCTCCGTTACCGCGATAACTTCGAGAACGGCCAGTTGAATGTTCAATGTAACGGTGGGTAATATGTGTTATGAGGCCCAATCAACTGATTAGATTTTGGAGTTTCAAGGTCAAAGGAAAAAGGTCACTGCGACCTTTAAATATGTTTGATGTGGGCATAATGAGAGCAGCTGGTCGGAATTGTGATGTAACGTTGGATTGAAGTATGTATTATAAGCACAATAACTGATGGGATTTTGGAGCTTAAACAGCCTGCAAAGTCAAAGGTCAATGGGTCAACAGGCTTGTCTGATTTGGGCCTGTTACCACGATACTGGGGAAACGGCTGGTCAGATTTTGATGAACTTGAGTGATATTATTATAAGGCATAATGAACTTGATTGAGTTTTTGGCAAAGCTCAAAAGCACCGCCGCACCTTCAAATATGTCTGATTTGGACTTGTTACCTTATAAACTTGAGAGTGGCTTGTCGGATGTGATCGTAACTTGGATGTAGTATGATATTATGATGGCGATCAATAAACCTGATTAGATTTTGGAGTTCAAAGATGTCAAAAGGAAAAAGGTCACTGGACCTTAAAATATGTCTGATTTTGGATAATGTGGAGCAGCTGGTCGGAATTGTGACCTGTAACTTGGATGAAGTATGTAAATTATCAGGCCACCAATAACCTTATTAGATTTTGGAGCGAAAGGTCAAAGTCAATGGTACACCAGCTTGTCTGATTTGGGCTGTCTACCACGATTACTTTGAACGGCTGGTCACAGATTTGATGTAACTTGAGTGAAGTATGTATTATAAGGCACTAATGAACTGATTAGTTTTTGGAGGTCAAAGGTCAAAGTCACGCGACCTTAATATGTCTGATTTGCGGTCGTTTACGTGTAATGAGAGTGGCTTGTCGTGATTGTGATTAACTTGATGTAGTATGTATTATGAGCCATCAATTAACTGATAGATATTTGGAGTGAAGGTCAAGTCAAAGCGACACCGGGCCTTAATTATGTCTGATTTGGGCTCATTACTGTGATAACTGACTTTTGATTTTGATGCTAACTTGGCGAGAAGTATCTAATATAACGGCACCAATTTACTGATTAATGTTGGAGTTGAAAGGTCAGAGCAAAGTCACAAGGCCTCATGGCCAGAATGGAAGCTCGATTGTACATAACTTTAAGAACTGCGTAAATTGATTTATTGTAATTTGGTCAATGGCCACATGGGCTTATGGCTGTATCTAATCTAATTCGTCTTGCTACCATGTTAAATTAAAGCTTTCAAATGACATCATTGGATGAAGTGCCGGACTGCGGAGGCATACCCATCGACTGCGTGAGTGAAACTGCTCTAGTTCTTTTTACATCACGAAGGTCGCTACTGTAGTAACTGGCTACTAGTAGGCCCCCGAAACCTTGTCTTGTTAATGAGAAGGTTTGCATTCTATTAGCATTCCCCTTCGCTTTTGACACCTCAATGGAGTAGATCTGAGACTCAATAGACTGTCGCTATTAGGTGCGTAATTAGTTGCAGCTGAAACGCTTGTCAGCTGATGTTTAATAGACTAATAGACAACATCTATTAAAAGGCTTGTTTAACCATTTTAGTTGCTGAGGACAATGATTGTGACACGGTTGGTGTAGCTTTTTTTTTTTTGGGGGGGGTCTGACTTTGTGCCAGTAAAAAAAAACCATTGCTGCTTAAATTTAGCATACATGTAGGGTAAATATGCAGGAGATTAAACAAAATATGTGGACAAACTTTAGTATCCCGCAACATGTTACATGTGAATTGACAATACCCAGAATGCAAAACTTTGAAGTTTTTTTGTCTCCGCAGCAGGCCTACAGATAAATATTTGACATTAATTGATGGTCCTGATACAAATTTACAAACACCAGACTAAAAAAATTTAGGGGAAAACTGGGCTGGTTGAGCTTGAATTTCACTATTTAAAACCACTATTGATCATTTTGCGACTGCATTTTTAGCCTTGGCAGACATTAGTCATGGTGGGTCATGTTGATCATGGACTTTAAATCTGGCAAACATGTTAGATGATGCATGCAGACACATTAAAAATGCCGAAAATTACAAACCCTTCAGTGTATCTGATGTTTATCAGTGCAGGAATTGCGCATGTAGCTGGAAGCAACTGAATGCTGTGTAATAAATGCAGTGTGCACATGTACAGGTAATGCTATATGTTTACGACATTTAACAAATGGTCGATAATTGCAAATTTGAATTAATCCAGCTCACTACTGACCTAGGAAAAATGTTGATCAAAAATTTAGTGTAGTATACAGTGATGTTTAAAATAGTGAAGCCAAGGATTTACGTAATTTTAATAGAATTGCTTCTCTGATTACAAGGTAATATCGGTGTAAAATTATATCAAGAGTTTGTTTAGATCACAGGAATGAAATTATTGCGAAAGAATGACGTCAATTTACAGCATTCATTCATTATGAGAAGTACTTAGCAAATTGTTGCCTTTCATATTGACGGGGAGAGAAATGGTTTATCATTTCTGAGGGCACCAGTTGGCTGTAATGCGGACGACAGGGGCCATAGATAGCCAAGGTCTGTCAGGGCGGGGGGTATGTGACCCCAACCAATCTTGTGCAGGTTCAGGTACCCCTGATCTCCCCCCCCCCATGATAATGGAAAACAATGTGTTACATGTAAGTACAAACAAAGCTTCTTTCTTTCGTACTCCCCCCCCCCCATCACTAAGTCAAGACCCCCTTAAGGTTAGGACTGGACCCCTACCCCTGCATCCTCCCCATTAAACCTTAAATTCTGCTACACTGCTCTACATACATTAGATAGGGACATCAGCAGTTACATGTATGGCAATAGAGGCTGATATCAGGTTACACTGATACATGATAAAAATGATTATGAGTTTATTATTTCCGTCTGAAATTTACTTAAAGACACTAGTATAACCACTGGGAAGACCCATTAAAAAATTGATCGTAACTTTGCAATCTGACATATCTGGACAGTGTTTGAATGGACAAATAAAACTCTAGAATACAAAAGTCTTGGCCAGTTATGCTTTCACTAGTGCAATAATGTGACAGATACAAATTGGCACACCAATGAATTTCCTATCAGGCGATAGGAATCTGCAACACAGCAGTCTATGGAGAAAAGTGGAATGGTCTCTAAAAGATTCTCACTTTTTTTAAAAGCACTTAATGAATCATTTGAAACCTGCCCAATTTTTTCAGGCTTCATTTTAAATCATTATCAAAACACTGTAGCATGGGGATCATGTAGTCAGATTTTTTAAACTGGAAACACTGTTATACAATGGCCTTTAACTGGGCAGTTTTCACATTAAAGACACTGCTAATAACACTGAGGAATCCATTTAAAAAATTGTCAAACTATTAGCTATTCGGACAACAGCTGTTTGAATAGACAATAAACACACTTAGGAACATAAAAGTGCAGACAGTTATGATCTTATTGGTAAAATATGTACAAGATAAAAGTTGGCACATGAATTATCTCAGCCGATTCAAAAAAAATCTGCAACACAGTAGTTATGGGGGAAATCTGAATGTCTCTCAATGATTTTACTCTTTTAACAGCACTTAATGATCATTTTTGAACTGTAATTTTTCAGGGCTTCATTTTAGACCTTATCAAGACACTACTAGCTGGGAAATCATGTAGCCGACATTGTTTGTAGATGAAACATTGTTATACAGCTGCTTTTTAACGCTTAGACTTTAGAAACTCATGTATTTTTGAAGCAGATCTTTTTCTTTGGGAAAAATAAAAACACCAACAACATTGTTATTCCTGATATTATTCAAAGTAGTAATCATCGCACATGTTCTGAGGTAACATACTATTGATTGTTTACAGAACCATGCGTACTAGGTCCAATATTATGGAGAGTAACAAATTAACTGAAAACTAGCATAGGTCAATGTACGGTGCATCATCTCCTGTCAAAAATATGCATAAGTGGCCTACTTTTGATAATTATAGTGATCATGCTTTTACAGGAGAAAGACATAAATGGGTAATGTACGTAGCTGACAATTCAAAATGGTTTTTGTTCTCTATGGTCATTGTAGGAGTTCAGTTTACCTTTTGAAGTACGCACTTCCCTGATTTACTTGCAAATTGTGCGGAAAACATTCAACAGGAAATGAAAGAGTCACGTTGGCAGACAGAGAAGGTCAACACTATTCTGACCTTCCTGCTCATAAACATATTTGTGAAAGATTGTGGTCTTGATTAGATAGTACAACAGAACCTTTTTTTTGCTCAAATCCATGCTGAAGGAAGCTAAAAAAAAAGAAAAGGATTTCAAAATTTGGGATTCAAGAAAATGTGAATTCATTGATTTTGTAAACAAATTTCAACAAACACATGAATTGATTGTGGAGGTAGAGATGAGCAGCACTGCAATAATGAATAATGTTTCAAATATTTATCATACATTTACACAGCTGTTTAATGATGATATCCATAAAAATAACTTTCATCACAGCTTGCCCCATGTGACAAAAACAAACAACAAATGAGTTATAATGTATACAACTTACATGAACAATATGAATCATGTGTTTTTAGTATCTATGGGTCTGAAAATGACGAGTTTAACTTCTCTTAAGTTTTGTACTATTTGTAGGGTGTGTAATTGTATTAAAGCACTGGCTAACCTTTACCACATTCTATAAAAAAATGTGACGCTACATTAATCACTCCCACGCTCAAAGTGTGTCTTTGATAACGTCTAAAATGAAGCCCTGGAAAAAAAATGTATTTCAAAATGATGCTTTAGTGCTTTAAAAAGTGAAAATTACAGCATTCAAATTGACCGGAATTCACCTGCCAATTTCCGTCCACAGACTTGTGTGAGTCTAGAGCTATTTATCATTCCACAGAGTAGAATCTGTTTATTTCATGGCATTACTGTACTTGCCATTGCCCAGCATAATTTTCCAACTTTTGTATTACTAGTGTGGTAATTTGCAGTTGAACCACTATGTAGCTCAGGATATCAAGTTTGAGCAATTTTTTTTAAATTGACCTCACATGTTAGCCTATCCTTTAATAATGATACATTTAATGTTACTCAGACAAGACGACGGTCTTACATTAATGTTTAGCTTACATTAGAAACTAAACTCTACACTGTTAAAAGCAGTGGATCTCTTATGCATGCTAAAATTATACATTGTGGTAAATACAATGGTTTTTAGAGAAAATGCCAGTCTGGGACCTAACAGCAATAATTAGAGCTAGAACTCAGTTTTAGTGGGAATTATGTGACGTTAGACTCGGTGATTTGCAATTTTTCTCGCGAGAAAAAATTCCTACCATAGAACGTACACTAACGGGCTATGTGTTTTCTTTCGCATTTTTTCAAATTAAGCAATAACTCTCCCCATTTCCACAGACATGCCTTCAATCAATAGGCCTAAGGGCGCATTTATGGAGTTATTTCTCCAGGGCTCGGGGGATGTGTGCCAGAGTGAGATCCACTGCTTTAAACATAGTCTTTAATCTTCTATGCGCCCTGCTCACTTTCCACTCTCCTCCTGTGACTCATTAGTAGGAGTTTAAAGGACCTGGTCCATGTCAAACTATTACACATCTGCCATCCATTGAGTTAGAGATCACATTACCCTCAGTTAGTCTCAATTGGGACCTGCAAAGTCTATGTTTCTCCCAATGTATTGCTGCTATGTCAATGCCCCTGCACCATGGATTACCAGTGCCCACAGAAAAAAGGCCTCATGATACTAGTTTAGTCAACAGATTGGATGAAGAAAGTACCATTTTTCAGGACAATTCCAATTGGGTTAATCTTAAAGCTCAAAGTGGCCTATGTTTTGGTTGATCAGACAAAGTCTTGTCATCTTCACCAAGTACATGTATTTCATTGTCACTTCCAGACATCAGAAACAACGTCATCACCTACGAAAATTGTTAAAAGTAAATGTTCATGATTGGGGTAGTCTCAACTTGGGCTGTAAGCTCTAGAATCAAGTAAACTAGCAAGGATTTCCTGTGAATCTTGAGTCAACGTTGACTCATTGTAAATAAACAGTGTCAATATCACTGGTAGCACGAACTTTGCGTGTGTGGCTCCTATGGGGCTGATTTTTATCAGTCCCCGGAACATAAGACACTTCTATGTTTATGCCTTGACTTTCTTAAGAAACAAATTACAGACAAATCCTTCCAGGTGGGAGATCCACTCCTGCTAGTGTATAGCTGGTATTTATTTTCAACTCATTTGGTTCTCAGAGCATTTTTTAAGTGTTCCAATCATTGTCCTAACCTTTTGAAGATGACAAAATTACGATGTTTAAATTAAAGAACATTTAGATATGTTACATTACCTCATCGGAAATCCTGCGGGGGGGGGGGGGGTGGTCCCAATTTTACGGTTTTGATATCTTTGCATCAATTTTGGAGGTTTCCAGAGGGGAGCGATTTTACGTACATTCAATAATCATTGTACAGTGTATGAAAGGTAACTTATACTTTTAAAGATTTTTTTTTACTCATTTCCATTACTTTGGCTTCAGTGCGAGAGTCCTAGTTAATCTAATGTCTGGAGCCAGACTAACGGCAGGCTTGTTTCGTGTGGATGCCTTAGCTTGATTATGAATACATCCATACACCCCACTCCCTAGACACTTGACTATTGTATATCTGTTACCTGGAATGACCTTCTGTTACCGGACCACTGTATTGTCATTTCCAGTTGGCTCTTAAAGGAGAAAGACAGCCAGCAATACAGGATAATTTAAGAAAAATATTTAGATCTTGCAACAATCAGGATACTCGCTAGCACTGGTCTGGATTGACCATGCGTGACCGATAGCATGCCACCGACGTGTGTTAGTGCGCAAAGATGTAATGTATGCATGTTTGATCGTAAACGGCTTCCCCTCACTCTATAGCTGTTTCTGGGAGTTTTATCTTGGGATAAACTTGCAACAAGACATAAAATAAACTAATCAATTAACTAATTCATCACGGGCTTGGCGAGGACGGGAGTTATCGGCACATAACCCCTTTATTTAGGCGTCGTCCTTCACCATGTACATAATTCCACAATACATGGCATTTTTTCTTAACTTATCATGCTTGATGCCATTAGGTTGCTGGCTCTTCTTCCCATTAGAGAGCGACATTTACAAGTGCCCCACTTTTTACTGCTTTGTTGTTTGTGTATTAAATTAAATTGATAATTCCTAGATATCATGTAGGACAGTGTTATTTCCGTTTCAAAATGCGGTCTTTTCCGTTTCTGAAAAACTGGTAGTTCCATTTCAACTTGATCAAAAAATGGAAATTGCTGTTTCGTCATAGAAAATGTACACAGCAAAAACATGAATTCCGTCTTTGCAAAGGAGAATTTCATGAATTTTTCTAGCAGAAGTAAAGAGAAGCCGTGTGATTTCCTGTTTCAAATTTACCGGTCTAGCCGGAAATCACTATCCTAATCATGTTGCAGACATAATGTCAACTCGATTATCGGCAGACAACCATATAAAGTTCAAGTGAAAATGGTGTGTGCAAGATGTTATTTTTAGGCATTTGGTGTTGCGTAGTGAACTTAAACCACTTAAAGCAAACTGATTGTGCAGGAAGTTTGTTCACTGCAGAAAGCACTCTACAAAGATATATTTCACATTTTGTGCTAAGCCGTAGTATTAGAGGTACAGAAAGGATTAAAAAAAATATTTAACAAAGACTAGGAATTTGCGAGTTGACCCCCTGTCCCGAGATTTACCACTTATTGCATCGTATAATTATTATAAAATGTGCGCCTACATGTACATGTATGCTAGATAAGTACTATCGGGTCCTCAGTTAACTGTGCTTCCGTAGTAAGTCGGCCATACTGGTACAGTTACTGCAGCATGACAAAAAATCGCCATTCAATACTTACAATGAATATCACATAATTGGATGCTGGAGCACAGTGGACAGGTAGTATACCGAAAGGTGTCTTCAGTGTATACTATCCATCAAAGGCCAGAGTCTGGCTGAATTGTTTTTAAGATGTGGTTGTGAAATGTAATGTTATGACAAATATCGTGGCCAAAGCGAGATGTAGGTGTAAGCACATGAATGGAAATCAAGAAACATGAGTAATTATAGTGCATAGATGCATTATCTCAGTTGAGCAATTTTTTAGTTTCATAGAAAATGAACATACAAGACACCCCTTTAGTGTCTTGTTAGTATTATTGCAAATGCATACATGGTTAATGCCTGTTTCTAGACTTGTTCAATTTAAGGTGAATGACGCTGTATATAACAATCTAACAAATAGTAAATAGACTGGACAATGCAGTAGCATGGTAAAGTTGTTAATCAAGCTGAGGCTGACTAATGAAACCAGAAGTAGGGCGACAATAGTTGTTTCCCGCTAAGTATCCCATAGCATCCTGCCATTTTGTCTTATGTGACCCGACTGTTGGTCTAGTGCGAGCGCTCTCAAGTCTCGGTGCGCGTGGCCCATGGACGGCCTTGCTTTCGCCAAAGACTTAAACAAATACGATCGCGAGTTAACGTGGCGCCAGGACAGTCAAGATATTTCTGAAATAAATTGACACAGAAAGCTGTGTCTATATTATGTGCCACAGCATGAACTTCATGTTCACGCTGTCAATCAATTTATCATTAAACATAACTTTAATTTTAGATTTTCTGTTGATGTAATATAATGCTCTACTCTACATTTGTGCGTGCCAATTTATTTTTGTCATCGTTAATTAATGTATTTCTTTTCATTGAGATTCTGTGAGGTTGGCCTCAAAAGCATTTTATGATGTAAGTGAGGCGCGTGAGTAGCCTCGGTTTAGAGCGTGACTACTAGTTTGGCTATTAGAGTTTAATGGACTGTTCTTCTCAGCAAGAGTGATTGGATGTTTCACAGGCAAACCATTCATTTCTTTCATATTCGATAACTAAGAGCTCCACTTCGGAGCCATTGTCCCCACAAAATCTCTCAATTCTCCTCTCACATGGCTGCCCTGAACTGTCTCAAACCCCATGTGAACCTACATGGAACTCCATTAGACGTATGCAGCCTACTAATCTTGATGGTACGGTACTAGAGGTTTGACCCAATGACAGTATTCTCTTTTCTATGTTTGGCCTTACTCTCACCAAATGAGACCAATCAAGGTTTAATTTTTCCCTTTTTACGTGTGTCGTTCACACGCAAGATCCTAATCAATAATACTCTTGAGTAATCACACTGCCAGAATTTTCGATAGAGGCTTTGGTAAACATGTGACGTGCTGCGAAAATACTCACATCCGTCAGAATGTCTCTGGCGGCTCGTCAGAGGCATTCTGACCGGAACGTGGAGTTCCATCGTACATTTGTGTACGGAAGACTCTCTCACTCGAATTGTGGGATATTTCGCGATGCAAACATTTAGTCTCATGCATGAAGTTTAATGTTGCAATATCTTCAATTTCCATTATCGCTTGTGCCAGTTTGTGATGTTTTGTTGTTGCTTTTTTTCATGTCAACCAAAAAGTTATTGTTGCTCACTTACTCTATGGGCTCGATTTGCTTCATATTGTGTCTCACTTGGTCAGGTCAGTCTAGTCAGAGATTAATTAACTCCCTGTCACTGCATGACTAAATACTCTAAACTGTCCACTGTATGGATATTAGTGTAGATTTGATGTTGTCAAGGTATCTGTTTACATTACCCACATGATGTCGTGTTAAGGTGTATTGGGTGCGAAACAAGTCACAATTCAAGTCACACTATCAAGTATTTGATTTAGTAGTAGTCTTTCACTTAGTGGTCATTACTTACAATATGTGTCTACAGATAATCTTTCAAATGGTTGTTGTGGGTGGAACCGTTTTCACAATTCAAAACACGAATTGTGATCATGGACTGAATCATTCAATCACTCTATTATGTATTTTTACCCAGGGTGTGAAAGTAACCAGGAATTGCAAATTTTTGCAAATCAGTTTGTGAATTCAAATCATGTGTGAGGTGTTTTCTATTGTCTGATGTCTACAAAGTCATGTTTGCCATTTATTAACTTGTTGAATGGGCTTGACTTCTGTACCACCGATTTGGGGGCAAAGATTATATGTGTCTTAATATCATGCTGAATACACACTCTGCATATTCAGCTTGTGTGTAAACGCATGGAGCGTAAAGTGTGTCAGCGTCTGTATCCACCTGGGTGTGTTTGTGTTGCACAGTTTACT
>JZLH01S0003638.1:0-14574 GCA_001188425.1 Eucidaris tribuloides | reverse complement strand
GACACCTTACAGACATTTTGCACAATCCACACCTACATATAAACACCCCCACACATCCAAGCCCATCTACCCACACCTACATAACCACATACACAGAGGGACTGACAGACACACACACACAGACACAGACAACACACATGAGCACACGCACACACACGCGCGCATACATACACATATACACACAAAAACGCACATGCACGCATACACGTACACACACGCACACACATACACGTATACACGTCTGAAATAAATACAAATAATATGTGATGATTTAACAACCAGAAATTACACGATTTTTAAAATTCTTATTTCATGCTGATGAGTCCATGTGCTCTTCAAAAGTTCTGATAATATTTCGTTCATTCATACATACATTAATTTCGCACTTCAAACAAAAAACACATTAAATCATGTGAAAATATAATCTTAAAAATACTCAGTTTACAGAGGAAGCGTTTAATGATTTTCATTCGCATTGTATTATTTGTGTACAAAACTTATTCATTCCAGTGTTATTTAATAAAAATGCAAGAGGCCTACTTAAAAGAAAAAAAAAACATGCTTGTAGACTTTGTAGGCTCCCTGTAGAGGATTAAAATAACCTGGTTTACTTATTTCAGATTTTCAATAAGGCGAAGTGTAAAATGAGCAAGTGAGAAGAATTAATACGCGACAACGAAACGAAAGAGGGTGTATTAACAGTGCATTAAAGTAAACTAAATGAAAAAAAAACAAAGCAAATTAATGAAAATATATATACAATAAAATCAATCACAAGTAGTACATCGTCAATGAAAGGTGTTAAAATAGTACGTACAGTACGAAATGACACAAATATGTGTACATGTATATATATATATATATATAATGCGTGTGTGTATGTGTGTGTGTGTGTGTGTGTGTGTGTGTGTGTGTGTGTGTGTGTGTGTGTGTGTGTGTGTGTGTGTGTGTGTGTGTGTGTGTGTGTGTGTGTGTGTGTGTGTGTAAGTAGTTAGGTGTTTGTGTGTGTGTGTATACATGTACATGTATGTGTAGTTGGGTGGGTGAACAACTGTATGTGTGTCTGACTATGTGTGTGTGTGTGTGTGTGTGATTTCATGTGTATATGTGTAAATGTGTGGGTGCATATTTGTGTGTAGGTAGGTGTGTGCATGTGTGTGTGTTTCTTTGTGTAAGTGTTTGTGTGTACATGTGTGAATGTGTGGTTATCAGGGGTGGATCCAGGATTTTGAAATACGAGGGGGGGGGGGGGGGCGCCAGCGCGAGGGAGCGAAGCGAGCGAGTGGGGAAGGGTGTGGTAAGGACTTTTTCAAAAAATTATGTTCAAAAGTCGCATTTTGAGAGCACTTTTAGAAGAAAAACGCTCACTTAAATCACTGTAACTTAATAACTAAAAGACACATACTGACTCATTTAAGAGCTGGTTTTGGGTCACGTTATAAAGCCTCGTTTACACTATGTTCCCGGCGGCCACGGCAACCACGTTTCAGGCCACCCTAGACAAAACGGGGTGGACGTGAGACCAAGCGGTAGGACGGGCTGAGCAAACGTGACAGTCCGTTTTGCCGTGGATTCCGGACCAGATTTTTTAACCGTCAAAAAATTTGCCACGGTAGTTAATGGTGAGGATGAGAAACCTAGTAGGCCGTAGGAAAAGAGGGGAACGCAATAAAACTCGACAGTACGTTATAGGCCGTAACAGTACTTGGAGGTGATCCGTAGTGGGTCTTTCCGCGTGGTCTCACGTCCATCCCGTTTTGTCTACGGTGGCCTGAAACGTGGTTGCCGTGGCCGCCGGGAACATAGTGTAAACGCGGCATAAGCGGTCATTCAAAACATACATTTGACAAGGCTCTTCATTTTCTTGCATCGTGTGATTGAAACGTCAAATTGAAATAATATGAAATTTAGACTTGTAATCGATAATCCATTCTGAATAATCCATTGTTTATTGTCATTTGTTGTATTTACAATGTGCGTCTCAAACGGGAATTCAGTCATATGGCAACATGCAAAAAATTTGGTTTATTTTTTCCCCCCCAAAAATGCACAATAAATTGTTTAAGACTACAGCAAAAACAACAACAACTTCTGGTAATCAACTTTTTTCCCTCATATTATTTTCATATTATCTTCAGTAATCCAGTCATTGTGCACAACCTCAGAGTAATAATGCTTCTTCGGGGCATTTTTTCCCCAGCGCGAAGGTATTTTTTATTTCGCTTTCGGTGTTTAATTCGTCCCCCCCCCCCCTTGTCACATAAAATCTCCTCTCTTCATTAGGCTGACATATAGCTGCCTATAACACTGCACACGCAGAGTGGGGTCGACTGGTGATTGAAAATACATACAATTTTGCTCCTTGATAATTCGGTGGAAAAATTGCTTCGGCGAAAATTGGGGCGCCGTGGATATGCCCCTGAATTTAACAGAAGGTGTAAAAGTTAGTTTACATTGAATACAAATATGTCTGACCTATACATTTCAGTGAACACGTACATGACCAAGGCAGACCAGAATGATAATGCTGTGCACATGGCGCCCGGCTTCATCTTTGAGTGAAGAATAATCTCGGGGTCATTCGCATCGTTGGCTCTTTCTCTCGCAATCTGTTACTTACAATTTATTTGCCATAGAGACGGACAAAAACATGTTACAAAAACCACACAATTTTGAGAAAAAAAGAATGATGTGCGACATCTCCACACTGTCACTGCACTGCAACTCCCGATCACAAGTGGTGCAACTTTCCAGCCAATTGACTTGCGCGCCCTGGAATTCGGAAATATTTACATATTGCAATACAGTATGACAGAGGTGCATTTGTGCGAACACAAAGGCCATGACAGTAAGTTGCAATGTGGTTTTGACTAGCCCTTGAAATTGACTACATGTACATTGAACTAATCCAGTGAAAATAAAAAGAATAAAAAAAAATGCGCCGAAATAGGGGGGGGGGGGCGCGCCTGGGGCGCCCACCTCTGGATCCGCCACTGATTATGTGTTTGTACGTTGGTACATGTATGTACGTAGTTACACGTACTGTAGGTGTGTTTGTGTACACATGTCTATATTTGCATGCATGTGTGCAGTTTTTGTGCATTATCATATTTTGTCATGTTTTTAACTGACCTTATAACGATCTGATGGTCAATGATTTTTATGATGATTTTATTTAACTACAAAAGTATACAAGTACTCTAAATACTTTCACGTGACGTTATAATAAGTGTTAGGACGGTGAACATTTTGTGTGTGCAGTTTTTGTGCATTATCATATTTTGTCATATTTTTAACTTACCTTATAACAATCTGATGATCAATGATTTTTATGATGATTTATTTAACTACAAAAGTATACAAGTACTGACGTTATAGTGTTAGGACGGTGAACATTTTCTCATGTAATATAGAGTTCAACACACAATGTAGTCCTTTTGCATAACATTCTTGTCGATAAATTGTTGCTTTATTGTGAAGAAACTGGAGCCAAAGTCAGCAACACCAAACTGCAAAACGATATCCTCTTCTTACTTTGAATTGTTTCATTTTGGTGTGGAATGTATTTTCTTTTGTAATAGATACAAAAAAATGTTTTCGGATACCGGTATATAAATCCCCTGTCTGCACGGAAAATCAAAAAATATTTGTCACGAAATGACTGCAGTGGCAAGTCGTCTGTGATAGGCACCGGAAATTGATTTCCATGAAACGCAAATTTCTTTGACGTAGATCATTAATTTGGCTGATCCCTACCGTCAATTTAGTGTTTTGGGCACTGGCTGCATTTTAGTGCCGTTATTGCACGGCCATTCCATGGTCGAATGCATGGATGTGTACACACCGGCGCACATGTATTGATACGCAAATTAATTTCTGTAAAAACAACTAAATGTCAGTATGTTGTATTTTAAGTAATTCGTTTGCGTGATTTAGAGAGAAACGTTTACCAAGTCGGGAGGATAATTCTATCGGATTGGGCAGATAATTTTACCCAAATTAGAAAAAGTGCACGGCAAAATTGATATTGTCTGGAGAACGAAAAGACTTGTAGTAAAACATCTGGTGGCAGCCGGATATGTAGTTTCGGTTCCAGACCCTGCGCCTGTTTGTTCCCCTGAGTAGATGCACTGCAATGCCGGTCCCATGTTAGGCAGTTGACTGACCAGTGCAATCCCTTGTGTAGGATGGGTTTATTCAAATGGAAATACTCACAACACAACACACTAGTCTTTAGTACAAGGGATCTGGATTCCATCGAAGTCCAACCGACTTCAAGAAGACGACCGCGGACTGGAAGTGCATTAGACATTTATAGAAGTTTATTGCTGTTATATCAGGTTTGCATGAAACCACCTGAAATCCGTGGTAATGAGTGACCTTGCTAACTGTGGTGTCTGTGGATTTGAATGGTAGTGTGACTTGGGTCTGAATCAAGAGATTATTAATATATTCTGGACTTTTAACTACAATATTAATTAAGAGATATTCTGGTTGTTGCTGTGGTTATGATAAAAGATAATTAAAGGGCTGAATCGTGGCATCGAGCGGCTTGATGAGAACAAAATTCAGGGCCATCACCCCGGTTTCGCTAGCTCCATTTGGAGTTATTTTGTCTGAGTACTTCAGCGCGAATCGCAATGAACAGTCGATGAAAGTGCCGCGATCGTGCAAGTTTGGAGGACCTTCCGTCTCAGTTTGCTGCTTCTCTTTGGCCGTATCTGAAATACACGATGTGTTAAGTGCGCTTCTGCCGTGCTTGAACTGTTTCGAGAAAATTCAACACACAGTATGCATACTTTAATCTTATACACTGTATTGTGCTCTTGGCTGGTCCATGCAAATTGCTTCACATGTCACAGACAGAAGACACACACACACTGACATGGGATAAGCAGGGCTCCACACTATCTTTTTTTCCTATTTTCCCTTTGGGCAAGTAAAATTGTAATTTCCGTATTACTTGTCCACCTGAAAAATTTACTTGCCCAGACATAAACAATAATCAAGAAACAAAAAATATTTCTCACTAATTTTAAATTAATGCCTTTGCATTGGTTGTTATTTTTTGGATTGAACAAAAAATATGATTTATGAATTCAAAAAGTGATAAAATTAAGTACAATGAACAGAATAATGAAGAAATTTAGTATAAGTTAACTGAACACAAAATTTTAGAGATATTTTTGCTCATTTTTGATAAGATTTTTGGAGATGTTTTGCTTATTTCATGATCAAAATTTTACTTGCCCAATCAGGCAAGTAAATTTTAACATCTTGAGATTTTACTTGCCCAACATGAAATTTTACTTGCCCTGGGCATGGTAAGTGCTAGTGTCAAGCCCTGGGGTAAGGCTCAATAATGAGAAAGGCAAAACTGAGAAACGAGTAGACTATATTGCAGAGTTCCAGAAAGACTATCACAATTTGTTTATCTTGTTTACTGAAGTTGCCAGCTGCAGAAATTTAGGCTTAAGGCTAGAGCACCATTTAAATGGCTAGGTTTGATTGTGTGCTGTCGCATCAGTCGCGTTCCACAGCACCCATGTTTGGACTCGGCCGATCCATCTTACAGGTAAGCTACATTATGTGGTCTATGGATGAGTGCCCATCACCCTCAGTGAAACCCATGTGTGACTTCCGTCTTGAGTACACATATACTTTCTACTCATTTGTGAGTTGTTTGCTTTTGGCACTTCAACTCCAAGTGTGTAAACTGCATGCAAAGGTCCGTCGTAAAGGTAGAAGCACACTTTTGCACAATATCTGACGTGTGGGTCTTCATATGAAATAAGATTATTGGAACCTACAAAGACAAGTTGTGATGTAGGCCTACTATGAAATTAGCAAATTCAAAGCATTGTGATATCTGACTGTTTGCCTCAGCAAGACACCTTAAGAAAACAAGGAAAATAAAACTAAAATCTAAGTTACAATTTAGTTTGTTATACATTTACTGGATGGCAATGAGAGCTATTTTTTCTAGTAGTTTTGCGCTGTCAGGAGCTATCTCTTGAAGAAATTTCAAGCAGATTTCACTTCGATTGCAGATGGGTGCTACAGAGCTGCCAAGTGGTACTGATTTTCAGTAATTTCTACTGGAAATGGCAAAGAATACTGAAGGTTGAATGAAAAATACTGATTTTATCATATCAGGTTTATGCAATTCTACTGCATATGTACTAGCATTACTGATTTTGATTCAAAATATGGCAAAATTACTGATTTTTAGGTGTGAAATTACTGAAAGACATTAATGAAAGTTGGCAGCTCGGGTGCTACTAATGTAAAATTAATCTTAACTAGATTTGAATTCGTCACTGAGACGAATTGGTGATCCGCATTACCGCTTCGATCATTAAAGTTAAAGTAAATGGACAAACAATGTATATCAATTATCATTGCATGATGAAATATGTCCCTCATCACCTGCAATTGTTTATCAAAAATTATTTGAAAATTCGACGTGCGCGTACACGTTCGTCGCGACGCGCGGACAGTTATGATTAGCACCAGTGATGACTTTTGACCTGAAGTTACTGTGTACCAAGTTTTGTTATTTTAATCCACCCCATTCATGAGATATGCGCGAAATACGATTTTTCTTTGTGACGTCATAGATGACGCCACAAGTATTCTGCTTGCAAAGTAGCGCCTGAACTGTTATCTACGCATCATAGGCAATCAGAATGAGCAATACAATGTAGGGGTCATCGTTTATTCTCGAGAAAAATGACTGATTTAAGATTTAATTTTAAACGTACGCGTACGCCTTCGTCGTGACGCCCGCACGCATATGATAAGCACGCGTGATGACCTTTGACCTGAAGTTACTGTGTACCAGGTTTGGTTATGTTACTCGACTTCAGTCATGATATATGCCCGAAATACAAGTTTTCTATGTGACGTCATAGATGAGGTCACAGCACTTTGGCATAGAAAGCGATGCCTAAAATGCTATCTACGCATCATACTCTATCAGAATAAGCAATAAAAAGTAGGGGTCACCATTAATTCTAGAGAGTTATGAGTGATTTAAAAATGCTGCCATTCACTACGCGCGCAATGCGCGCGCATTTACAGTTTTTGGACCTTTAAGCTATATTTTAGGTCCAGGTGGACGGGAAAGGGTTCTAATTGATGTAGAATTCAGTCAGAAATTCAAATCCGTCGAAAAAATTACGTTATTCGGTCGGGAAGGGGTTGCGCGCGAAAACTTGCGCGCGTACGCACGCGCACCAAAATGCTCCAAATGACCTGAAACGTATGCTACTGTTAATAAGAAGTCATTTGGAGCATTTTAAAGTTTTGATGCGCCCGTATTTGCCTGTGGAGGCACGCGCGCACACGTGGTTAGGTCCAAAAGTTGACCCTTGACCTTAGCTTGACCTCTGCCGAATTTTTTTTTTAATTCGACTGCCGGCTTGAGATATCGCAAATGTAGGTTAGGAGTAGCTTTTGGCTTATGACGTCATTGATGATGTCACAGACGTTGTCAGGAGGACATTCTGTAGGTATTGACATGGGACATAACTATGCCAAGTTACAAGATGATTGACGATGTTGTTCTTGAGATATCTGATGCACAAGAAGTGACCAGAAAGAAACACGAATAAATAAATAGATAAAGAAGAAAAAAATTCTGACGAAATCTATGGTGATCCGCCGTAAGGCGAATCACCAAATAGGTATTCTGCCAAGTAGAGCTTTAGATTTGTACATCGTCATATAGTGGACTTGTATGATGTCATTTAAGCGAACTGTGCATGTTGCACATTCTTTGGCATTCCAGTAGCAGAATCTATGTGTAATTCATGCATTCATAAAGGATTTTATGGTAACCTCTATTCCACAATGGATGGCTTCATCGGTTGTCAAAATGGATGTTCATGGGATGGACTTTGTTCCCTAGCCTTAATTGTTCTGAAGGAAGTATGTTGTAAATCTTCTTTAGCAGAAGACAGAAATCATTTTTGTTATTTTGTTACTATTTCACCTCTTTAAAAGTTAAGTGGGCTATTATATACCCCCTGCAAGCTGGGATGGAAGTAGGACATCAGGAATTTTGCGACAGTGAACATACAGACCGACTGAAAATCAAAATGGTTCAAACTTGGTGGGCAACACAAGTGAATGGTGACCATTTGTCACTGCCAGAGAATGAGAATGGTGTGATACCTATGTGCCATGGTTGAGACCCCATTTTCAGCCTAAATTTCAGTTTCAGAGCATCACAATTTCAGAAGCCACAGAAAATTTTTGATTTTTTCAGTTCCAGAAAAACCCCTAAATTTGCCGTTCCTCGTACATGTACCAATGCATCCCTAAAAGGCTTTTCTAGACCACGGTGCTTTAGTTTCGCTACTGATTTTTTTTTTCGCGACGCGGCTGGGCCACAGCATTGCACTTTTATCACAAACTTTGCCGCAGTGCAGTTCCGAAGCATAGTATTTTGAGGTCTTCTGAAGTCTTAGTTCCAGTTCTGGAGACCCCCATTTTTTCGCTCAAGCCAGTTCCAAAGCCCCTGATTTTCGACTTCGGTGAGGCACATAGGTATGACATTGCAAGTTGAGTCCCCCCCCCCCCCCCCCCCCCCGGCCCTCATCCACGTAGTTGAAAAGCCCATGCATGTGAGATAAGGATGAACCATGGTGGGGTGGGGTGGGGTGGTGATGGACTAAAATGCAATTCCTCACATGTAGGTATCATAGATTTATCACTTTTTTTGTGCACTTATTTTTTCTTTATCATAAGCATTTTAAAAGTACCTTTGATAATGTTGTTTGCATTAACCTGTTGCCTCCATGATTCTAGAATTCCCACTGAATTAATACATCTGGTTCCTGTAAAAATGAGTTCATGTTTTATTTTATTTTTTGCAAAGTGTTTGGCTTTTAACAGAATATTGTTTAGAACACAACAATAAAAAAAAATATAGTGGAAAATATTTTCTAAAACAGTTGGTACTGTACAGTAATGTAATATAGACAGGGTTGATTATACATTATACATGTAAATACATTTTCCCTCATCAAATTCAAAGGTCACTGTAGTTAATGGACTGTGTTCATAGATAGCAAATAAAACTCACAACAAATGTCATTTGTAAAAAGTTGATTTTTTTTTAAAGGGGGGGGGGTGATGGGGAGGACAACAAGGTTAAGGTACTATTATTAACTCACCAGATCCATGACATGTAGGCTCAAAGTTCTGGTGACCCTGGCATGTATCATTCACACACATTCAGTAATGAAGTCATCTATAGCCAATTGCTCCAGGGTATAAAATAAAATAGGATGCTGAGTTACATATGTACACGTACAGAGTGTCTAAAAAATGGTACAATCATAATAACGTCATTTTAGGTACTCAATTTTTACAAAAGGTTTGTGTATTTGGTGTCATATTAAAGCAGATTGATTGTTCTTTCTGATACACATGCCTGATCTCTTTCAGTGGAGATTTATGATTAATTTTGTGCATGAGGCAAACATGAATTTGTGCCACTTTGTGTGTTCATGGGCAAAATCACCATGAACTTTCAAATACAGATGTTGTTACTTACAAAAGTAAACAATTCAAAACAAATTAACTAACTGACTTATGAAAACAATAATTGAAAGATTCAAAGAAACATTAAATATTAATTGAATTTGTATCACTGAGGGTTTTATGGTATTAACAACAATAAACACTTTCTCCTCAAGAATAAATGGAGGCGTTAGTTGTGCATCATATAATTTTGAAACATTTGTTCATGTTATGTCTCCTGTTTTGAATAGGAATGATAAAACTAATTTACAAAATGTACAATGTTTGTAATGTATTCCTTAAGACATTTGAAGTATTGAATCATGGATATGAATCAATCCATAATTTAAAACACTTAAACCTTTGATATTTCAATTTTTTAAACATATTTTGAACCTTGATTTAATGTCTTTTATTTTTTCCACACCATTTTTGTCACATGATCAATACTTAATGCATTTCCTTTAACTCTTAACGTGCCGAAGTCGCAGATCTGCTCCAAATAATACACATAAAGCCCATAGAAGTTTAAATCCTCTGGCACATTAAAGGCAGTGGATCTAATTTGCAAACATCCTCGCAGACTAGGAAAAGATAACCCATGCCCTTAGGCTATTGATGAAGGGCATGTTTGTGAAATCTGGGAGTCAGTGATTGCCTAGAATTTGGAAAATGCAAAAGAAAAACAATAGCTGTTTAATTTACGATCTATGGTAGGAATTTTTTCCTCGCGAGAAAAAAATTCAAATCCGAGTCTAACGATCACTATAATTCCACTAAAACTGAGTTTCTATCTCTTATATTTTGCTAAAGGTTCCCAGATGGCATTTTCTTGTAAATGCCATTGTATTTACACAATGTTAATTGTTAGGCCTGCAAAAGAGATCCCCTGCCTTTAAGAGTTAATAACCTATTGGTGACAATTTGATTTCACTATAACACTCATTTTCCGTAGATCCCAACACGAGTTAACTCGTACTTAGTCTACAACGGGATAAAAGAGAAAATCAAATCATTTGATTTAAACCTGCCATCCCTACTGGAAACTGAAGGAAACAGGTGGCCTGGTAAATAATTAACTGCTGATCGTGTAATAGGTACTTGTGTGTACTGAGTAGATGGGCTCTAATCGTAGACCATGTAGAGTGTTTATGATCCCAACCATATCAAAGTACAGCATTGATGTAAAAAAAGAAGAAAAATATTGAAATATAATTTTTTGTCCTTGTTGTGTAATGTATATGAGAGAAAGTTGAAACTCTATTATTTGATTTCTGAATGAATTTTCTTGAAAATCATTGGCCAGGGGCTGTGGGAACCACAGGATTTTTATGGCAGGTATAAATTGCAGGGCTCCACACTAACTTTTTAATGCACTTGCCCTTTGGGCAAGTGAAAGTATCACTTTCAGATTTTCACCTGCCCAAAAGAAAAATTTGCTTGCCTGAAAATCAATAAAAAAAGATTAAACATTATTTCGAAATAAAATTAAATACCAAGGCCTTTTTAAAACATTTAATTTGGAGGTTGCAAAAGTGTGATTATAAGGAAAAATACCACAACTCTGTGCAAAAGACTGTCACATTTTTACTTGCCCAACATAGAATTTTACTTGTCCCGGGCAAGCCGGCAAGTGCTAGTGTCAGGCCTTGTAAATTGAGAAATAATGAGATTTAATACTAATAATCAATTTAAAGTGTAGAAGTCACAATAACAATACATGACTTAAAACAGTCTTGGGGGTGTTTGATCATGATTTTTGGCTTTAAATGCTGCACATACTGTATATGCTGAATATTTCTTGGTGGTTTTATTTTCGTGAATTTCGTGACTTACTGAATGCAAAAATGTTCACTTCCTGATATTTCTGCACAAAGTGAATGCAAATACAATAAAATCACGAAAATATTCTCTTGTGAATTCCCCGTCTTGAAGCAAACTCTAGAAAATATATGGACTTGAAATATATGGCATATACAGCAGTAGGTGGATTTGAAGCGTTTTCTTACTTCAGATGTTTTACGGAAGATATTTCCATTGACTGAAACTCACCCTTCAAATTTAAGAAGGAAAACTATTCCCTATTTTTCCCTTTTGGAATTGTACAAAATAAAGTGTGGTGTATTTATACCAGGCTTTCAAGCGCTCCTACTTTTCCTACTTTTTCCTACTTTTTTTTACTCTCCTCCTACTTATCCTACTTTTTTCCCCAAAACTCCTACGTTCTCCTACTTGTTTTTGTAAAACCCCCGCAAAAATGAAAAAATGCTTTTGATCATATAAAATGCTGGAGTAGTGAGTAGTCATTTCAGGTATTCACAGAAAGTGTGACTCTTCAGCACAAGAAAGGGTTAAAAAAACAAAATCAAAACCCCGTGCATGTCCTACTTTTAGCTCTTTATATCCTACTTTTCTCCTACTTTTTCCTAAATTTAGCTCCTAATTTTCTCCTACTTTTTCACCATGGTCCACTTGAAAGCCTGTTATACCATCAACAAATGGATTAAAGAAGCCCTAAATCATCCTGTTGTTGCATACACCTAAATGCAGTTACCATGGTAATGATTAACGTGATAAATGGTGAATAATCTGGATGGATGTGGATCTGTTGATATCAAAATTGATTTCCTGTCATATTATTTGTTGAAGTCGAGCAGTTCATTTCAAGGTACATTCAAAGAGCTTAAAGTGGAATTCTAGGCTTGTAGCAATGTGTTTTGAATAGAAATAGAAAAATCTGCAAAATACAACTGCATTTAGTACCATAAACAATATAAAAAGTGCTCCTGGTTCTAGAATCATGTTAACTCCTGAATATTAAAGACCATATTAAACCCTGCACTTTCCCTTTAAGTTGTGGTTAATTTGGGGAGAAAGGTTGTTCTGTGGATTGTCATAATCTTCTTAGTGGGATAAAGATGGAGTTTAAGGGATATAAATGCCTTGAAAAAAGATTACACTTTTCTTTGGCCTATTCATTTTTTGTGTGGTGTGATATACATCTTACTATACAGTTGTAATGAATGCTCCTGCCTCCCAGTGTGTATGTGCATAATTGTGCACTATGCACAGTACCTGTAACCCCCTTCACCAGAGTACATGTCTGACTGGTTTGTAAGCCCACATACACATGTCTTGCAGTTGATTTAACAACTGTTAATACTGGTATGATTGGGTATAATCAAATAAAATTCAAATTAAGTGCTGTGAAGTACATTACATGTATACCTGCAGCTTTTATCTGGATATACGTGTACATTTAATCTGAATTTTGTTGGTTATCAGTATTGGACACTATACACTCCCTGTAATATATGATCAGGAGTAGATAGTAATGTAGTACGTGGTGTGGGAGTGGGACAAGATACTTGATGGAAATGTTGAAGGTTCTCGGGACCTTGATTTAGTTTCTTTAGACTAGAGAAGGAGTGACAAGTACTGGTAACAAATTCAGTGCAATGGGGAAAAGTCTGTCCATTGATGTCAGTGATTGCTGACATTGTACAGCTGCACCTGTTCTTCAGAAAAGTGAAAATCAAGCAAGTCTAAACTTTGGCTCATGAATAAGAATCGTAGTGACTTGTCAGTTTTTTTTTTATTTTCAGTGGTGAATTTTATTTACAATTTGAAAGAGATCATTTGCTGAAATAAATGCCTGCTTTCCAGGTACATTTAATCCAAAGAAATGCATTTTATTAATTAGAAAAATAATTAACATCTAGATGTTTGTAAGTGCAGACTGCAAGGTGACATGTCTGCAATGTCATATTACGTGAGGTTCTGCACAAAAGTTCCTACATGTATCTTCTGATGCAAGTACTTTTTTTTACGGAATACAGATGTGTGTACATGTATGTTTGTGTGTGTTTGTGTGTATGTACATGTATGTGTGTATGTGTGTGTATGTATGTATGTATGTATGTATATGTGTGTGTGTGTGTTTGTGTGTGTGTGTGTATTTGTGTGTGTGAGTATTTGTGTGTGTGTATATGTGTCTGTGTCTGTGTATGTGAGTGTGAGTGTTATGTTTGTATGCATTATTTTGAGCCTGTGTTGATACTGCTATTTTGTATAGTGTCTGCCCTTTTTGTATTCTTAAATAATGGCTCATTTTAGAATATTTTGCAGCAGACTTTCCTAAAAGATGAATTTTATTGAAAGATGTTGATACTAGGAAAAAACGCTGGCCAGAATTAAATGCTTTACAAGGAAGCGAACTTTCAGCTTCATCCCTGGCCTCGAGATGGCTTGTTACCGTGGATATCGCATTGAAAAGACAGACGTAGAAAGGTCGACAGTTAGCAGCTTTTAATTACTGGCTGCAGAATGTGTTCTGTTGTGCTGACAAAGCAAGTGGTTTTTCAGCAGAATTTGCTGAGAACAAGGAAATGCTCAAAGTGATATGCGCGAGCCGGTTGTAAATCACGGCTGGTTAAATTATCTACGTACTGTATGTATGTATGCGTACATCAGGTACTATAGCTGACAAATCGACAGTCAATTTAAGCAGAGATTTTCTGGCTCTCAGTCAAGTACGTATCGGTTTTAAATTGCTCTGGCTGACACAAGTTTAAGTGTGATTGCTCCACTGGCAGAAGGAAAATAATAAGAAAGACCTTGTGGGGGAAAACATACAAAATCTTTGTTGTTTGAATTTCGATTGAAGTGAAGACATACCCGTTATCAGTATGGGTGGTGAAGTGTCAGAGCCTGACTATGTGTCTTTGCTAAGAAACTTGAAGAAACATCCGAGACTTCTTTGCTTAAGGAGGTAAGTTTAAACTTTGCATTGGGGTGGGTTGGAGTTGGGGGAGGGGTTGGGGGTTAAGTATGAAATATGTCTACATCCTATTTGGGTGTAACCATTAATTCTCTGAGTAATTGAAGAATGTGAACTTTGTTCTCTAGACTCTAGTGTTTGCAATCAAAAATTTCCATGCAATTGATGCATTTTCACATCCTGACGGGCTCCAGAAGTAGTTTTTGCAGACAATGTAATGAGAATTAGAAATTCTATCGAAGAGGCATGGTTGTGTTTCTGAG
>JZLH01S0003637.1:42373-74921 GCA_001188425.1 Eucidaris tribuloides | reverse complement strand
TACGTCACGGCACTTGGACACAATGATACAGACACTACATGTATTCCAAACTGGTTTTAAAGCTCAGATGTACATTTTATTGAACTGAACAGTTTTAAAACATAATCGGAAGAACTAAGTTATAGTAAACAGTTGACAATCATGTCAATTCTATTACATACAGCGTGTCCCAGAAAAAAATGCCCCTCTCGTAGACAAGAGAATAATTACCAAAATCAAGTTTTATACTCAATTAAGTTTACATATTTAGAAAGCCCATTTAATTTTGTAGTTCCTGTGAAAATTTCAAAGGTCTCGCATCATTGGTTTTGAATATACAGGCTCTTATGTAACAGCAGTGCTTCCGGCCCATTCCAAGTTTACTAAAAAGAAATGCACATTACAGACACGCCATGCATTATTCCATGCTTCACTTTCATGTCAATGACTGTGTTCTTGTTGTTATTAAGTAACTAAAGTCAAGTTCGTTCACTTTTTAAAATGAAAACTAATCAAAATTCAGTTCCACTGGTCATGATTGTTTTCATACGATGTGCTTCAATGTCCGGCTTGTAAACCTTTATTGTTCTCCTGCACATCCTTCCACCTGATTACCATTCAGGTTGATGCATTGATGAAGCACTGCAAACTTGGAATGGACTGAAAAGCACTGCTGTTACATAATGGACTGTGTATTCAAAACCAATAAAGCGAGACAACTGAAATTTTCACAGAAGTTAGAAAATAAAATGAGCTTTTTAAATATATAAACTTAATGGAGTATAAAACCAGATTTTGGTAATTATTCTCTTGTCTACGAGAGGGACATTTTTTCTGGGACACGCTGTATAGCATCATCTGTCCAGCTCCTCCTCAAAGGCAAAAGACCGAACTAACTTTATTTTTTTTCTAATCTGCAAACGTTCAACGCGGTTTGTGCATATGACAATTATGATTGTGATACAACAATTATAATTCTTATATACAAATAATCTCTCTTCATTTTATTGCGTATATTGCATATACACATGAACACTTGTATACATACATACATACATACATACATACATACATACATACATACCGTACATATTATACATACAGTATATATCTGATAAACATATATATAGTGTGTATAAAAAAAAGTAGACACTTGGAAAAACATTTATTACACAAAAAATCATAATCTTGAAATGATTTTTTGATATCTGATAACATTATTAGTATTGAAAGTGCATGAGTGAGCAGAACCCACTTTTGTGCAATCGGTCAAAAATGCATTTGCGCACAAAATTGTGTCTTTATAGGCAATGTCAATGCCTCGCAGACCGGTTCTGCAGAAGCTCTCAACTGATGCGCACAAGTATTTAGTCCTCAGCATGCTCAGAAGAGCTAATATCAATTCTGTGACAAGAAAGACAAAAATGAAGCCATGGTTAAGACACAAAATTTGCAAACATGACACTTTATTCCTTTTTAGCGGGTTGTATCTGAATCATTGATTCATTTCTGTCTTTCTTGTCACAGAATTACCTCTTCTCTGAGCATGCTGAGGATTATACTTGTGCGCATCAGTTGAGAGCTTCTGCATCACCGGTCTGCGAGGAATTAACATTGCCTAAAGAACACAATTTTGTGCGCAAATGCATTTCTGACTGATTGCACAAAAGTGGGTCCTGCTCACTCATGCGTGAAATACATTCAATACCAATAGTGTCATCAGATAGCTTAGGTCCCAAGCAAAACATTTATATCAAAAAATTGTTTCAAGATTATGCATTTTTTGTACAATAAATATTTTTCCAAGTGTGTACTTTTTTGATACACACTGTATAGTTGGATTACATGTACATCTTTTTTATTATTGCATTTTACTATTTGGTATTATATGGAAGCATGATTATTTGTCCTTACATTGATAACCCGATTTGTAGTAATTTAGAAACGTGCTTGTGGAATGTTTATTGTACAGTACAGTAGGATATGGGTTGAGGGTAGGAAATAGAAGTTTGCCAAAAAAAAGCTTCTTTATTACCCATTAGTGTAATCTACTGCATACTATACACAACAAAAGTAATATATTCTGCAACATTCATTTCAAACCCTCGCTCATATCCAACTGATGGTTTTACCACCCCGGTTTACCACTGAAGAGAAATTAACTTGCTTCAAAGTTTTAAATGAGTTTGTTTGCAAACTATTATCAAATATTACGATATAACCGTTACTCAATCACAGGACCGAATAAAAAGCATGACCTCGGCCTGCGTATTGCAAACGAATTTTGACCGTAAGACAGACATTCGAAATATCGCCTGTAGGGCCTATTAAAATTTAAGCCCAGATTCGTGATATTTCTCAGATACGCCGTCAATACAGTAGGAACCACACAAATCTTCGGTTTATGGATTCCCCCGTGAATCCGTACCCACTACGAACTGTCTTTATCCATTTCCCTTATTTTCCCTTTAATCTTCAGAAAATGTCACGAGGAAAAAATCTTAGTTTATGAAGTTTTTTTGTAAGCCTCTTCCAAGAAATCACGAACAGCCATCCCAATTTCATCCGGCGAATCTTCTTGGACAAAGTGTATGCCTTTGACAGGTCCGGCGATTCGGTGATTCGGCCACGTACCACAGATTTTGCCTCACCGCGACGCTGATGGCCCCCGGTTCGGTATCGATAAACATCTTCGGTATTTCCCTCGATGTCGACAACCATTCGAAGTATTTGTGGGCGATGGCGATGACGTCATCGGGCCCGTCACCAACGATGGGGATTTCCCTCGGAAACGTGAGAGTAGGGCGCCGCCCCTCGCCCGGTTCTCGAAAGGGTTCCCGATACGCGTCCATCTCGACGTCATCTAGTTTCCGGAGAATTGTGTCGGGGAGGACTTTTTCGACGAACAGGTTGTCCTGCAGTATCATGTCCTCCCCCTCTTTGGAACGAAATTGTTTAAAGATGTCCCGAGCTATTTCGGGGAAGTTTTCCCAGCCCGGTATGGGGCCCACGATGCTCTCCATGTGCGTAAGAGATTCGACACGATCTTCATTTTCGCTGCACCACCGAAACGACAAGGCCGAGCCCCAGTCGTGGCACACTATGCTGAACTGAAAGATAAACACAGATGACAAAAGTGGCTAAAACAACTTTAAAGCATGGTTAACTATGTTATACTTTCTGTTTAGGTAGTCTCCTTTTGCTTGCCCATTTGTGAAAGAGACATATCTTATTGCAGAATATTGTAAACTGGAAGTTATTAACTTTAAGTTCTTTGCAAAGATCCGTTATCTGGTGGAAGACCTAAAACAAAGTGATCAAATAATTCATGTGTCCTGAGTTCCTATTGTCACTTATGTTAGAATGAATTGCTAACAAATTTCAACCTTTCTTACCTTAGCATCATCATTATAAAATGCAAACACAATGAACAACATCATTCATTCCTAACTCTCACAAAACAATAAGATTTTATCAGCTGCCTTTGTCATATTATTGCAGGCACTGTACTCAAAACAACATTTAAATGGGCAAAAGTGATAAAATATGAACAAATTTTACTTAAGTGTTTTACTCCATGGACACCTTTTCAGATTCATGTGAATGCAGTATATGAGTCCAACATTGGAAATTTGAGCATGTGGATACTCTGTTTGAGCGATCACAAATACTTTTATTTTTCAAAGTTATGTCACGATCTGACCGATCTCTAAATCGCAACTCGGTTAGAACTTGTCCCTCGTGGATTGTACCAAAAATGCTATATTTTCACAATAGCTTGGGTTAAGTTGGGGTTTACATGAATCTCCATATGCTTTCCACAGACAAAGGTCAATTGCTTTATTGACATTTCAGTAAAATGAAACTTCGATAAATTTTCTGTTCTAAGTCAAATGAATGAAAAGTTTGTTCTGCAGTGTCATCACAGATTAGTGGGGAGTTGCCATCTGGACAGGGCAACATACTGATTAAACAAAACTTTTAAAAGAAAAATCCTAAATAGAAGATCCAACTGGTCAAACATTCAGTATTGTGTCCTCTGCACTCTAAACATTAACATCCATGGGTGTCGATCCTGGGGTGGTAAGGGGGGCAGTCGTCACTCCAATGCAAATATTGGGGGGAGGGGGCAAACATATCGATTTGCCCCCCCCCCCCAATATTTTTGACAACTTGAAACAATTCATAATATGTAATGCAAGGATATCCTTAAAAGCAGTGGAAAGCAGCATAAAATACTATTACAAGATACAACATTGTCAAGTTTACTTTTGCCCCCCCCCCCACCCTCCCAATCCCAAACACGGATCGACGCCCCTGTTAATGTCTCGGTGGAAATCCCCCTCAGATGCGATGGCACAGGTACCCTAATATCTTTGGGAAAAGGAGCACAATTTTAGTGCAGGTGCAATGCTCAAGAAACTTATTATAAAGATGTATACGATTTCAACAAAGTGTTGCATTTCGACAGCACGTTTTGCACAAACCTTTTGAGGTAATTCGACTTCCTGTAACCACTCTGATAGGTATTGATAATGATTGACATATCGATAGGATGTAGAATCGGCCAACTTCGACGATCGTCCCATACCGATCAAATCGGGTGCCAGGCATCTCGCCATCGGCTCGACGTACGGGATGATATTCCGCCAAAGATACGATGATGTCGGATTACCATGCAGGAAGACCACGGCACGGGAACTGCGTTCGTGATCGGGGTCCGAATCGTAGTACGCCATTTCACCTTCCAGTATACGAACCCGCTTGTGGTTCTTCCACCATTCGTCGGCCGTGATCGTTGACGACGACGACTGCCATCGTGGAATTATTCTTCCGACAAGTTTAGTCCTCAAGTCATCGTTTCCTGAAGCTCTTGGAAAGCTTCTTCTAACTACCGCAACTCTGAAAGATCCCAAGAGTGTATTCGCCATGTTTGTCCAAGTTTTGCAGATAGCAAATACAGCCAACGCATTTGACAAAACTTCAAACAATTAGTTGAAAGGGACAAAATTGTCACCAATATAATATCACAGGTAGCGCATTGCTTGCCTTTCAAAGCCACAAGGTCCAATTTCCATACCAGCTGAACGTACTTTGCCCATTTCCGATAGAATTAGGTACTGGTAGTCCTATCACTGTACACCCACTTCATAATTAGGCAGAATCTTATATGTTACAACCCACCATTTTTTATGGTAGCAGGACAATATGACCCTTATCACTACCGGGCTGTTATAATTGCGATTATATAAATACTGGACAATCCATTATTTGATAAGGTTGTACCTTTTGAACCCTTGCTGCCAGTTAGCAGATTAGTCAGGATTATATTGCTGGGGGAGGGGCAAAAAATTAAATGAGATGAAATGAAAAATGAAATATAACAACTAATTGGCGTTGGTTTGCTCGTCTGTGTTTGGAAGATTTCATTAGGGGTTCGTCATGGGTTCGTGTGTTCTTACTTAATATTCACCAAATTTGCTCGTCGTTCCTTTCCTCTTTTGTTTTCTCCTGGTTTTCTCTCTTGTTTATTTATTTATTTATTTATTTATTTATTTATTTATTTATTTATTTATTTGTTTATTTATCTATTTACTATAGTTACGTATACGTAGTAAGTTTTTCTCTACATATAAATACATAAGTTATATATATATTTATTTATATGTTTATACAGTCATGTATTCATACATATTATATGTCTAGAATGTATTCACACATTTATATTCAGAATACATATAGGGGATGTGACTACGTGTGTTTATTTTCTTTGTCACTATGATTTTGAGGGTCGGCCTAAGAGAGGAGCGTGTGACAAGTCTTTTTCTGCCACTGCCACACGGTATATTTCGCGAAATAATCTATATACCGAAAATATAGTAGGCCTATAGAAATTTTATAATTGAAGTTGACATAGTCAGAATTAGATGTAACAAAACACAATCACTGTAAAATTTGAGATGTTACAGACAAAATATCTAGAAATTTCGGAACATTATCTCCTACGTTGTTTTTTTTTTTTTATCATATTAGTTTCCATGATGGCAGAAAGTTTGATGATGGCACTTATCAAAGACAATATGAAATCATACGTGAACAACACGAGACCAAAACAAACAGTAGAAATTGAAGTATAAGTTTTCATTATATTCTTCGGTAAAATGGACTTTGTTCGTTTGTCAATAATTCATGTACCTGGCCAAACTGTACCTACAAGAGGACATATTTGAGCCCAGGAATAATTAGATTAGCGCAAGTATGTGCCAATAACATCAATCACTGGGCACTTATCTAGAACAAAAGGCAACAGATGGACTAAGAAACTAACAGAATGGCAACCACGAACAGGCAATAGAAGAAAAGGTCGACAAAATAAAAGATGGAGAGATGAAATTTTAACATACACAAACACAACAACATGGCATAGAACTGCAGCAAAAACAGTAAAATGGAAATTGATTAAGGAGAGTTTCATCCAACATTGGTTGAACAATTGCCCGATGATGATGATGATGATGATGATGATGATGATGATGATGATGATGATGATGTTGATGATGGCTTGACCTACCTTAACCTACTCTATACAGATCCAAACTTAATGACAAAAATCAATAATTCGACTAGCTTCGAAAATATTACCCTGTCATTTACATATTTATTTATTTCGTGCTCCTACCCATCAAAATAGGAGATAGCAAGGATCAGAAGTTGGCGCCAAAAGTTTTTTTTCAAGAACCATAACACTGGGATATCAATCGAAATAATTGATTTAAAATTCATCAATAAAACAGTTTGTTGTTCGTCAAATCGAGGCTCAGACGCTTAGGTAATATTTTGTAGTATCCTTCAAGGTAAATTACATGATTGGGGTAGTCCTCAAATTGGGCTGAAACTACTCTAGAATCAAGTAGACTATGCAAGGATTCTCCTGTGAAAATCTTGTAGTCAAACGTTGACTCATTCTAAAATAACTAATGTCAATATCCTTCGTTGCAGGCAAACCTGCTGTGTGGCTCTCTATGGGTCCTATTTTTATCGTGCCCCGATAGAATTAATGTTCATGCTTGATTCACATTAGAGACAAATCCTTCCAGCTGGGATATCCACTCCAGCTGGTATATAGTTTGTATATATTTCAACTCATTTGGTTCTCGAGACATTTTCAAGTGGGCATTCTTCTTTAGTGTACTCCTGTTCGAGGAAACACCCTATCTTTGGTTGTTTTGGGTCTGTTCTTTTCTTCACCCTTTTGCATGACTGCCTTCCTTTGATGTAATCCAACATTATTCTATACTATTTCCTATTTTTTCTTCTTCAATGGTGTCTTTCAGAAGTCCGTCATGCCTAAATATTGCCCTATTTTTCTGCCCTTTTCTTTTCCAGAGGGCAGAGGGATCGATGATATACGTATTGTGATATGCGCTTTATAAAAACATAAAGTAGTTCGTTATTATTATTATTATTATTATTATTATTATTATTATTATTATTATTATCTTTATTATCTTTATAAGTATTAGTATTATTATTATGATGATGATGATGATGTCGATGATGATGATGATGATGATGTCGATGATGATGATGATGATGATGATGATGCTTTTGATTATTCCTATCCATTACTATTGCCCCTCTTTGCTGGTCTTGATCGATTTTATTTCATCCCCTTCTTTTTCCAATACCTTCTCAATTCTTCTATCCCAGCTAATCTTCTCAATCTGTCTCCACATCCACAGTTCAAAACTTTTGGCTGGCTGGTCGGACAAACAACATACACATTGAACAGTTTAATATTTCCAGAGTAAGTTTAGAAACTCACGTGGAATATCAGTGTCGTAAAAAGATCTCTATATAGGGCACTAGGAATATGTCTGAATAGCGTCATCTATGGTCTTATTCGAACAAGGTCAACGCACACCTGTAACAATTTTCGTACAACCGTGTATTTTATATGTGAACTCGAATTTTCATAATACTCTCGATTACATTGACATTAATTCTTCCGTCCATTTATCATATTGTATACGGCATTTAAAGTTTGATCTTTGTTTTTGGATACTTTTAAAATATTTACATGTTTCATTATAAATTATTAAATTCGACTTTTTGTGATTATCAATTATGTATTTGTATTCATAGATTGATTTATTAATTCATATATTTATGAAGTCATGTAATTTGTAGGTATGTACATGTATGTATGACTGTATGTATGTATGTTTGTATGTATATGTATGCATTTAATTTTGTGCACAGTCATTATAGGATTAATGGTAAAGGGACTGGGAGGATTAAAACTGGAGATGGAATCACCATAGCATCTGAAGGTATGTGACATACGAATATGACAGCTACACACAGTCATTATTTTCTTTCAAATAACATCCATGCTATATTCAACTGTGGGAGATTTCCAATCACATAAATGCATCCATGCACAATCAATCACAATTTAAGAGCACTTCACAAAAATACTTCTATACACACATCATGAAAGTGAATTAGTTTCTTGATTTTATTTCAACACAAAAGAATACATTTATGACATAATCCTTATATGTTCCATCAGCTGCTTCAATTTACAGCATGCGTATCATACATTCATATTGGCATTATGTGCACCCTGTTTACTTTTGCCCCACTATCCAAATCTAATAAGACATGTTCAGATTAAATCATACTTACATTCAATTTAATTGATTACTTTTATTACAAAACACAAAACACGTAAACAAATTTAAAAATTTTTATTGGCAATTTGGGGGTTCAAAATAAACTTCAACATTATGATTGAATTATCATTGATGATTATGATTTTTCTCTTCATTTGCCATTTGTCAATATCATATTCATCAATATCCTTGGTTCCTATAAGACTATGTATACTGACACCTATACAGTGGCCACCTAAGAGAAAATGCATGACTTTTTGTACATTGATTTGTCTCCATACGAATCACTTTAGTGGCCACTATAGAAAGGTTGGCTGCTATAGAATGGTGATTCCTAAGGCACATTTGACTGTAATTAATTTCAATCTAACTGTATTACATGTATTTTTTTCAAAGCTTTGTGGATGTAATGTCCATCTCAAACTTAATCATCCTTCATAAATTTACTCTACAGACCCACAGATACGTAAATTTGGGGAAAAAAAATTACTTGGTGACATTTGACATTCCATGAATGAGAAATATCAAATAAACATTTGTATACACACATAATGTTCCAGAGAACACAAAACAGATTCATCTCTATATGGAATACCTTATACCTGATTCTGCAACATTCCAACCATCCACCCCTCCCAGTTTCCACCCCCTCCAAAAAAAAAAAGGATACAAATATACATTCTATAAAAAGAGTGCAATTTCAATCTTCTGATTAAAGATCATATGATCACAAATGTAAAAAGTCAAGGAATGTTTATTTCAATTTAGAATTTTGCTTGTTTTTTCCTTGGCATTGTACATTAACATATATTGTTTTACCACAAATCACCAAATTTTAGAATTTTTTAAGCAATGGGTTGATAACATTTCAAGTCTAAATCTGTGAAAACAAAACCTGGACTTTTTTTCAAACAAAATAACATGATTGAAAGTCCTCAAGTCCATTACTTGCACAATCATTTGTGCACATGTGATGCAACATTATTTTCATGAAAAATGAAATATTATGATCAAATTATGCTATTTTTAACTTTATCTATGATCAACAGAGATCTTACAGTAAATGTCTACTGTTTGGGAGCATACATTGGGTGCTCAACAGCTGCATGCTGATTTACACATTTAATTTAAAGTGTTTAATGTCCATTCTGATGGTTTACTCCAAAATTTAGCAAGATATCAAAAATGTGGAAATTCATTTTTAGAGTTGCAGGTATCTTGGTTAAGATAATCTAAAATACATTGCCTACTTATACACACCAGACAAAAAGTCCTTAACTGCATCACCAATTTCAATGGGTGAATCCTCTTGTAAGAAATGCAGACCTTTGGATTTGACCATTTTCTGATTAGGCCAATTCTCCATACCCCTCTTAAGGCTCTTACTGAAAAACCCTGGCTCAGCATCGATAAAGAGCTTCGGCAGATTTGCCGAACTGCCGAGCCACTCGTAGTATGCCGCCGCTATGGCGATCACATCCTCGGGACCGTCGCCCATGATGGGGATTTCTCGTGGCCACGTGAGCGTTGGACGTCGGTCCTCGCCGGCATTCTTGAACGGTTCTCGATACGCCTCCATTTCCTCATCTCGGAGCTCCCGCATGATGGCCCGTGGCAACAACAACTCGACGAACAGGTTGCTCTCTAGCACCATGTCATCTCCATCGGGAGAACGGAGCGTCTTGAAGAACTTTTGAGCGATATCCGGGAAGCGGTCCCAGCCCGGTACGGGAGCGATGACACTCTCCATGTGGATCAGGGCCTCGAGCCGATCCTGGTGCTGGTGGCACCAGTGGAATCCCAGACCCGAACCCCAGTCGTGGCACACGATGGACACCTAACAGTGGCAGATGACAAAAATCAAAAGTGTTTTAGCACATTTAGAGGCTATAGTTCACACACACATACATACACACACACACACACACACACACACACACACACACACACACACACACACACACACACACACACACACACACACACACAACACACACACACACACACACACACACACACACACTCACACACACACAAAAAACCTGGAAAGGTTAAAAATAAGGTCATCAAATCCACATCACAAGCAAGACTGCATGTAAATGCCATATTTCACACATGACAAATTACTGGTTATAACTTCACCATTTACAGGACAATTAACTTTAAAATTCACTGTTACAACTTACAATTAATCTTCTTAGTTAAAAAGAAAATATTAGCAAAGGGAAAGTGATTGGGAGGGGAGGGAGAGGACAGGGAAGACAGGAAAGGAGAGGAAAAAAAAGGAGGGAAGGGAATGGTATGGTTTGCAATTAATAAGAAGAGTAGTGCAGTACATGTATGTACTGCAGTGAATTGATTTCTAGAGGGGTTTTGTTTTTGTGTGTGCTTATTTTTCATTTTTATATCATTCTTTTTTGTGCTTGTTTACTAACACACACTACTTTCACACATGCTTACTCACTCTTTCTGGAAGATTGACAGACTCGAACCAGGCAGACAGGTATTGATAATGGTCGACAAAACGGTACATGGAACCCGGCAGTTTGCTCGATCTGCCCTGGCCGATGAGATCAGGGGCGAGGCACCTGGCGATCGGCTCGACCCTCGGAATGATATTCCTCCACAGATATGAGGACGTGGGGTTACCGTGCAGGAAAACGACCGCATGCTTGCTGTTACGATGTTCGGTACCGGAGTCGTAATACGACATTTCTCCCTCCAAAATCTTCACTTTCTTGCATTTTCCCCACCACTCGTCGGCGGTAACCAACGGGATCGTGGACTGATCTCTGGCCGGAGCTCCGGCGACATTATTCGCAGCGAGTTGCACCGAGGCGACACGTCCAAACTGAACGTGGTCGACGAGAGTTCGCAGTCTGTTCACTGAGCGCGAGTTAGAAGCCATTTTTGACAAAAACATGGTGATTCACTGGTACTATAGCAGGTCAGGAGTCTGTTATCTACATACAAAGTTCAAAGCCTATGATTTTTCTGTCTGCTGATGTCGGTCTTCACCTCAGGTGAGCCGACACAATTTACTATCAATGTACAACATCCGACTCATGGCCAGGGTCGTCGCGGTCGCAGCTAGCAGAGGACAAAGTTCGCCTCTGAAAGACACAGGAAGGACGAGTTCTACGGTGCTGTAGAATGACCAAAATGTAAAAGGAAATAATGCATTAATTTTAATGAGCGTTCTACATTTTCACATTTAATTTGAATTTCTGTCGTGAAAGTACAATCAATATTGGTTGTATTTTCACGACAGAAATTCAAATCAAAATGTGAAAATGTGGTGAAATCTGACGTTTGTTAGTATCCTGGTGCAGACTCATGTGTAGGCCTACATGTAAACATGCACAGATCATATCAACAATAATCAGTAGGGTTTATACCAAAATAGCCAAATTATCTGACTAATTAAAAAAAAAAAAAAAACACAAAAAACAAGGCAACAATTGAAATATGAGGTACATGATCTGACATGATACTAGTTTCTCTAAAATAAAACCCTGACAAATTTGCACTTCAAAACGAGCAACCATTTTACTGAGACTATTGTGCTGTAGGCCTATAGATTCTGATTCTGATAATGTGCAGATTATATAGATATTCATCTGTATTTTGCTACTGCAGCACCGGGCTGCAGCACAACTCTTTAACTCTTAACGTGCCAGAGGAATTAAACCTCTATGGATTTTATGTGTATTATGTGGTGCAGATCTGCGACTTCGGCACATTAAGAGTTAAAGTTTTGTACTCTTGTTTAGGGGCCGATATGCTCATGTAAGTACTGTCATGTAGATCAGATATTAAAGTTTGACAAGTTTTAAGTGGTGTTTCCACAATGTTAGAGCAAATGCATTTAAAAATGTAGTTCTCGATGGAACTCGTGATGGTATACGAGTGAAAATAAAATATTTAGATGCTAATAACGTGTACCTTTCAACTGAAATGCATGTTGTTACATTCTAAAGTTATTGTTTGATAATGCGCTGCTTTGATATCGGTCATACTCATGATTAATAAATCGCCCTTCACATACAAACAAAACAATGACACACAACCGCGCAACATACAATATAGGCCTATATGCACAACTTCGGATTGGCTGAAACATTCTACCGAACACCATGTTTGAATTTCTTTAAACGACTAAGCAACACTGTTCATACACTGCAAAAAGAGCGGTGTTAGGTTTAACACCACGGGTGTTAAATCTAACACCGCACCAACTCCAATAGAGGACCACACCGAGATGTTGAAACTACACTGTGATGGTCTAGAAAAGTAATCACTTGGCACTTCTTGGTGTTAATTTGATACAGCTGGTGATGTTTGTGACGTGCGCTGTGTTAATTCAATAATGACACTGCATGGTGTTGATTTGACACCGCTGGTGTTAATTGCAGTGGTATACCACCAGCCCGGTATAGTTTCAACACCTGTCGGTCCTCTTTTGAAGTTGGAGCGGTGTTACTTTAGTGTAAGTTTTTCCATAATTTTTTTTCAAACATCAAGTAGTTTAGCGGAAAGTTCTTATTCTTCTTGTTGAAGTTAAATGTCAAACTCTTATAAGAGTCACAGTATACTGTGACGATCTCTGCAATATTTCAAACTAAAGTAGCGCATTATTATTTTCACAGAAGATACAATGTTATCATTACATCAAGTAATTGTATTATGGTAAATAAGTCATAAACTTGATTATCTAAAGGAATCTACTAAACACAACAATAAAAGTAACTACCCCCTTTTTCAAACTACCGTAACCTTTTAACGAAATGAGTTTTAGCAAAATTACGCGGCAGGAATATTCCTACACTCATTTCTGAAAATGTGATTGATCCGTCAAGCCATGCATGAGTGAGCATGCATAACATGCAAAAATGTCGCTTTTCAAAAGTCTGAAAGGTAATATTGGGGAATTTATGATGCAGGATTTTGACAAATTTTGTTTCTGGTGAATGATTAAGCGCTATTTATGTTAATCATATCGTTTGACCCCCTTACACCTCCCCTGGCACTTTTCGCATATTTTACGCTTCAATGAGCTCAATTAAAAAAATTCCATATTTCTCAATTTGGAAATTGTAAAATCCATTAAGTTTATTGAAAAAATTGAAATCCGGTATTTTTCAGCAAAATGTATCTTTACATGTTGTACGAACATAAGAGGTTGTAACCATGTCATGGTTGAGTGAGCACACTTTATAAACAAAGCAAAGAGTGCCATTGTTTACCATTATTTTGGCATAAGAGATGACTCCTGTGACTTTTGAAAAGTGACATTTTTGCATTCAAATTTTCACACAGATGTTAGTCAATGAGTGTAGAAATACTCCTCCCAAATTATTCTGTTAAAACTCATTTCGTTAAAAAGTTATGGTTGTTTGAAAAAGGGGGTAGTTGCTTTTTGTTGTTGTGTGTATATTACTTGTAAATTGTTTTGAAAAAAATAAATAATATTATTTTGTACATCTTGGAAAATGTGAAGTTTGTTATTTTTACTTTGTTAAAAAGAGAAAGGGTAGAAACAAATAAAATGAAATGAAAATACTTCAATAAAAGTAGCGATACAAAATGAGGGTGAAAATTAATTTCACCCTTTATGCAGTTATGAAGTGACTACAGAGTTCATTCGAAATTCATGAAGCCCTGTATGAAGTCAAGTGTAACTGCAGGCCGGGAGTGAAATTCACGAAAAAAAAATAATACAATTATACTGCATTTTTCATTATTTTGTTTTCAGACAATAAAATATTATATAATCATAATTATTCGATTTAATGTCATTGTTCCACCACATTACCTTCAAGGAAGCTTCAAAGGCCATTTTGAATTCTGCACCGTCACATGAAAATGTCACTGGTCATCAACATCATGTTGAGTCGTATTTACTTTTGGTGTATATAGAAATGTTTAGGTTAGTACGGAAATCACCTGGAAAAATGAATTAAAATGAACGGTAATTCACTCAAATAAATGCCATTATGCAGCATTGATAATTTGTTATTGTTTTATTTGACTTCTTGATATTGTATGAGAGTCACAGGTTATTAAGGGTGGATGTGGTTAATAGAACCATATACCTTCGACGAATAAAAAGCTATACATTTTTCGGACAATTACCTTTTTGGGGATAAAAAATTAATGTATAGGGTTTTGACCTTTTAGCCTCGAGTTTGATGGAAAGTATACTCATACCGCAAAGGTCCGGTTGTTGATTTATACAGTTTATATATTTATGAAACAAAATGAAGTCGTTTATGTTCAGCTCAATTAAATTCTGAAGGATGTGAGACGGAGCAGATTCCTTCATTTCTCCACTGTGGCCACAATTCACTTTCTGCGATAAAGATGTACATATTGAAAGTTTTCCTGGGCATTATCTGATGGTAACATTAGCGGCACTATACGCGGGAAATAGCAAATCATGATCGGTCACAAAGATTATGAGGTGTGAATTTAATGCCCAGTGGATAAGAGGACATTAAGCTGTGTGAGCAAATCCTTGAAAAAAATAACAGCTGAATAACACAAGGGATGTCATTATTTTCTTTATGGGTTTTGTTTGTTTGTTTATTTCTCTAATTCAAATCGACATTATTATTTTCCGGAGGTAAAGACTGACCCAAATCCATAAATCCTCCAAAATGAGAGAACATCCCAGTGGGAAGATACTTTAGATGTGGTTAGGGGGCGCTATCGGTTATTGCCATTTTGATATGCCATCAAACTTTGCTTCCCAAATATGGGGCCTCTTAACTCGGAAAGCCTGGAGTACCCCCCCCCCCCAAAAAAAAAAATAATAATAAATAAATGAATGAATAATAAATAAATAAATAAATAAATGACAAAATAAAAGAGAAAATATGGGTACATGAAATGTATTCACACAGTCACTGAACCATTTTTGTTGGATACTTCGGCAATGGAATAAAAAAAATATGAATCAAAATTGTTCAAACTAAATAATAAGTGTAATGCCGCTGATAAACGGGGTGTCAAGGATATGAGGATGACACCGCCTTTCAAAAGTTTGGTCGGCAAACTCTCATGTGAGCGAGGTTGAATTCTTCACGACCTCCTTCACCTTTTAGTTGCTTTTTGTGGGAACTATCAGGATTGAAAAAAGTCAAAATTTCAGATAATCTGTTTTTAGAATTTCGTGATTTCTTGTGGAATTTCCATGATCAAAATCAATGTCGTCTTTGTTCCTAAAGTTACATTATTGATGTGCGCTGCTTTACTGAGTTGTTTCATAAGGTTCCATTTCAGGACTACATGTATTTGGTGATACCTTTTCAGCACTAGTATTATGTTCAATTCTCTTCCACTAACTTATATATTCAAGCCTGCGGACTCCATTTAGTGTAAATGTTGTTGTATGTTTTAACTCATGTGATTCTTGATGCATTTTTGGATTACTTCCAATCCTGCCATTTCCATTTATGATTTTACAGAAGTTAAAGATTCTGTTTAACATTGTGGAAGCCCCATTAAAAATTATCACACATAGTGTGTGAATAGACAAATAAGCGAGGTCACTTATTCTAAAGGTGCAATTACTTTGAAGGTTCATTCCGAAAACATAAATTTCGTATGGGGGTTCGTAACTCCGGAAATGAAATACGGTTCGTTTATCCGAATATTTTTGCATTATTCCGAAGGTTCCTTATTATATTAAGAAAATGAAATTTGTTTCAAAATACCGAAGGTTTGTCTCTCCGCAAATGAAATCAGGTTTTATATTTCCAATGTTCGTCTCTTCCAAAATGAAACAGGGTTCGTTAATCCGAAAATCAAACAGGGTTCGTTTTCCTCCGAAAAGTAAAGAGGGTTCCTTAATCCAAAAATCAAATAGGGTTCGTATTTTCTGAAAAAGTGGTCTTCGTTTCTTTCGAAAATAAATCTGGTACGTTAATCAAAAATTGAACAGGGTTCGGAAATCCTAAATAATGAAATTTACTTCTTTTTATTTCGGATTAACGAACAAATTTTCCTGTCAGGTTAACCAACCCATTCTCACTTTGGATCAAACCATTTTGATTTTCGGATAAATGAACTCTTTCTTCATTTTCCAATTAATGGACCCTTTCCGATTTACGAGCCCCCTTTCATTTTCGGATTAACGAACCCATTTTTTTTTTTCATTTTCGGACTATACCAAACTTCATTTCATTTTCGGAGAGATGAACTTCAAAATATCGAACCTTCGGAGTAATGGGCTGTATAGGAATAACGAACCTTCTTAGCATTTGGACATTTGGACATTTGGAATAACACCTTAAGAATAACGAGCTGTAACCAAGTAAAAACCCTAGAACACAACTTCACACAGTTATGCTGTCACTAGCAAAATATTTCTCGGTACATGAAATAATACCCTGGTGACAAATCAAAATTCGGTAACACATCAGTCTACGCCTTGGGTGGAAACTGGAATGGTCGCGCACTGATTTTCACTTATGAATACTAATAACAATCAGTGGTCGTTTTGAACTGCCATTTTTCAGGGCTTCATTTTTCATGCACAAAGTAACACGAAAGATCATGCATAGCTCATTTTTTTATTGGAATCATTTCGATGCATTGGGTATAGCAAACTTGCTTGTCGAAACATCACATTTAAGGACATGAAGGAGGGGAAGATATTAACCTATCGAGGTGGAAATGAAAATATCCACAAATATAACCTCAAAGGAAATGAGGAAATTATCGATTTGGGGAGGTGGGGATATTTACACGGGTTATATCAAAAATACTTCTCTAATAGTCAACGACAGTATACCGCGTCCCTGGTGAATATCTACACTTAGTCTCGGTTGCAGAACCATGCGACTTTTTCTACCTCCAGACTACACTCACCCTCCGAATTTTTCTACCTCCAGAGTACAGTCACTATGCCTGTTTAGAGAAAGTACAGGAAGACTCTAGTCTTAGTCAAAGCATTTGAGTTGACTGAAGATAAAAGTTTCTTTATCATAATAAAATGGGTTAATCTAAACGTCTTGAAGCCAGACTAGCACTTAGTGGGTTGTGTTCTAGAAAAACTATACCCCACTAACCTACTAACCTGTAGCTGAACCTAAGGCAGCCCAAGGCGTTAGCTCGCCTTGGTCATGACCACATTAAATTAGCACTGAATTCTTGCCAGGTGTGCAGAAATGTTCGAGTAGAAATGCGAATACACCTTCCCTCAGTGGGCATGATATGCCTGAATTATTGTATCGAGAATAACGAACATATTTAAGAAGCTTTAATACGTATAGTCGGGTGTCACGCACCTCGCCATAGTTAATGTTTTTGCATATTTTGTACTCAGTATGTCATTCAAATTCTATGAAATTCTACTCACATAAAAAGAAAATGCTGAAGACTCCAATAGAATAAGAAGTTCAGTGATCGATGAAATTGTTTCCTAGTTATCACCGTTAAACGCGAACGATGTCATTTACTTGTGCGTCAGAATTTAGGCCCGCACCTCGCCACCCCCGCTCCGCCATAGACAATGCACGTTGAGGACGCGCGCGGAGGTTACACTGATCTCTATGTAAAAACATCAACGCATAGCTGTAACACGCGTTTCTGATTACTTTTATGTTTTTCGATCCAGAATTCCCCGTTTTGTTTAATTTTGCGTGGTTTTGGAATATCGTGAGAAGTGTTTAGCGTTCTGCACACAACCCAATGCGTATCGTTTGTTAAGCGCGCTTCTATTCCATTTTACGCGGGGTGGCGGTATTAGGGCCCCTGGCGAGGTGCGGGCCCCCAACTATACTCGAATATAATGTTACAGAGTGAAATTTATTTATGCAATTATTCATACGTATATTGAAATATTTATACATGTGTTCTTTAATTGATTAATTTGCTTTCAAGCAGAAGTTCACCTCTTACTTTAACATTAAAACAACTTTATTATGTATTCTTTAGAAAATTACTTATTCATCTATCTATTATATTTGTGTGTGTATTTGTATTTGTATTTTTATTTATCTTTGTGTTAACGTATTTTTTTTCATTTTAAATGTATTTATGTATGCTGTATATTTGTATGTATGTATATATGTATGTATCTTCTTTTTATTTATTTATTCATTTATTTATATATTTACTCATCTAATTTTTTTATTTATTTACTCATTTATTTATTATTTGTTTATTTATTTATTTATGTATTTATTTATTTATTTATTTATGCATTCATTTATTCATTCATATATTTACTTACTTATTATCAATTTAAAAAGATCATGACGGATACAAATATATTGATAACACCTCAAATATTGGCACAAATAACGTAATGACAGAAAACAATATGGCGCGTAACCATATTTTCATGGTGGCTGAATCATTAATTTGGAAACTACGTGGAGGTTAGATGTGTAAAATAAAATCGTTGACCATTGAAGAATTAATAGACTGCCGTTGATTGGGGTGTGATGATCCGAGTCCCTCCGTTTGTACGACTTTAAAATATTGACGCGGTATTGACGACCTTTTAAATTTAAAATTTAAAATTTAAAATTTCTATCGCAGATATGTAGATGATGTGTTTTGTATATTCAACAATGAAGGTGAAGTTCAAACCTTTCATGACTATCTCAATTCGAGGCACCCCAACATAAAATTCACAGTTGAAAAGGAAGTGGATGGGAAGTTGCCATTTTTAGATATTGTGATCAATAATAACTCGGATGTTTATACTACTTCAGCATGTTCAGTCTTTCACAAGAAGAATTACACTGGACTGTATACAAATTTTCTCAGTTTCACTTGTTTCAAATACAAAACTGGATTGATTCGTACTTTAGTAGATAGGGCATACAAAATTTGTAGTCACTCTAATCTCTTTGATGTTGTTATCGAGAATTTGAAACAAGAATATGTACCCAGGTTGGTTGATCGAAAGGTCAGTAAACCAATATCTTCAAAAGGTCCATAACCCCAACAATGTCAGTGCAGAAATGAAAACAAAAAGATACTTCAAGCTACCGTATGTCGGGAATGCTCACGGAGGGAATTCGAGGAAAGGAATCAACCCATGGTCAAACAATATATTGTAACGAGGTCTGTCACATTATATGCGTGGTGTCTTTCGGATCCTTGGGAAGCTCAGTTTCTTACTTTTGTTAAAGATTCGATTCGCCCGGTAGTCTCGGTGGCTCGGGCTGTTTGTGTACGCAGGAGTTACTGAATGTATTATATGTACTCGTTTGATGGAATTGGTCACAACCAAACGTCATATACCATAACGCGAGTACAGGAGAGCACGTGGGGAATGGGATAAAACTCCATGGTCTGGAAGCAACTTACAGTCTTCCACTCAAGCAATGTTTTGTCAAATGCAAAGCAGGGCCGTCAATGTTTTGAATTCTTCAATACTGGCTCAAACTGACTTTCAACTAAAAATCAAAGAGGGCTCTACATTAAATGTGACAACGCCTCAATCCCACAACAGGTGTATAACTACCAAATACTGCTTTCTATTTCACTAACCCCCCACACCCCACCCCCTGATTGAACTGTATACCGGTATACAAACACTATTTTCAAGTTGGTCGTTGCCCTCCTGTTCCTTCACCTTATACCACATACTTTTGTAATCTTAAATGATTCTTAGTACACGGTGTGTATAAATTAAAATTTTTCAGTGACCAGTTGCTTATATCAGACATGCATAAATACCAACAACTCTCTATTATTTTCAGACTGAAGATGAAGTGAGCCACTTCGAAACATGTATCTTTCATTTAAATGTTGTGTCTTTTTTGTTATATTTTTGTTCAAGCTTTTATCTTGTCGTTCTTTTGGTAATAAATTTAATTAATTCATTTGTTTGTTTATTTTCGGTTTCAATATAAACTATGATTTTTTGGCATAAACAGTGATGGCTGCATTTGTTCACATACACATTACAGTTGTTTCTCTGTTCATACACCACGTGATATGTTAATGATGCTGAAATAACAGGCACTAATAATGTCACCAAAATATGTGAACCTAATAGCGATTATGAAATCAACTCGTATTTAAAATTATGAGAGACGGACAGATCACACGCCATCTGTTGTCAAATCTTACTTCAGTTGGTCTACTAGCAGACCCCATCAAACAAAATTCCGGTATATAGGCCTACCTAAAATAGATCAGCCATAACTCCTCCGCGATTTTGCAGGAGTGACATTATCTCCTTCCTCTATATCCGATAATCAGTCGTCAAATGATAGACTAAATTTGAAGTGTCTATAGCAATTGTGAGCACATCAGTGATTATTAGAGCTAAATTGAGTTGTCAAATGTTTCCTCCAAAATTTTCAGGCTTCAAAAAAGAAAAAGACACCCTCTTATATGGGAAATGCACGCACGCATTGATAAACTGCAACAATCTGGGCAAAGGAAATAGCCAACATTCAAGCCCTTACCCCCCCCCCCCGCCCCATACACACACATTAAAGGGTCCACAATTCTAGTGCGAATTTTGTACTCCCAAGCGTGCAAATTGCTAATTGCACCTGTAGGGACGCAAAGTGCTTCTTCGAGTGCAAGGATGGCAGTAGGTTGCAGAATTTACCTATTTTGGTGTATTCTTTAACATTTAAATGAGCCGAGGAGTGACCACACTTGTTAAACTTTTGGCCAATTGAATCTAACTCTGGATAAAATGTTTGATATAACATCAAGAAAATGTTGTCACTCATCGGCCCTTTTAAATGTTGAAATAGCATTTCACCTTTTAGTCTATAACGCAGTAGTAAATCCAGTATGAAGAAGTTGCAGTAACGGGTATTAGTACAAGCAAGTATAGAAACAAAGAGTTACTTGCAGTAAAGTGGATGCACAACAGGCATGTACCTTTGAATTATGCTCAAAACTGCAACTTGAAAAATTATATTATATGCACAATAGACTCTATACCACGCTCGTAAGTGACGAGGCAAGCTATATATCATATTGAATTGATATAGGCCTAAAACACAGGAGAAATTTGCTGTTTTTTACATTTTTATTTGACTTCGGCAAATTGCCATTCATGCATTCATGTGACAAATGCAATATCACTTCAGCAGATGGTGCGGTTACGAAAGTAACAGATGCGATATCATCATCCCGAAGGATGAACGGATATTTCACAAGAAGATGTAACATATGTTTATAATATACAAATAAATGTAGTGGCATGTAAGTTACACACCCAATTTTAGCCATCGACAGAAATTTATCTTGATCATATTTTTCATCACAGATAAGATGAAGGAAATATTATACAAGCCCGGTATTCAAGGAATTACTCCCTCCCAAATACTGCGCCTATATTCGTTACACCTGTTTATCTGTGAAGTATTCCACATTTAAGTACACTCTCGTTAAAAATGACGAAATTAAAGGCCAGCTGGGTATAACTTAGTGCTCTATAGTCATTTATTGAATATTTTCCATTCAAATTTAACTAAGATAAGTAACTGTTGACTACGAAAAGAATAAACAAACTACATGCAGTTGTGCCCAGCTGACCCTTTATCTAATTTAGTTATCTTAACCAGTTTAGTAATGCAAAACACGCTGCTGCTGCTACCGTTGTTGTTGTTGTTGTCGTCGATATCCGTTAAAGGTAAATGACATGATTGGGGGTAGTCCTCAACTTGGGCTGAAATTACTCTAGAATCAAGTAAACTATGCAAGGATTCTCCTGTGAAAATGTTGTAGTCAAACGTTGACTCATTCTAAAATAAACAATGTCAATATCACTCGTTGCACGGAAACCTGCTGTGTGGCTCTCTATGGAGCTTATTTTTATCGTCCCCTGATAAAATTAAGATACTCCTATGTTTATGCTTGATTCTCCTTAGGTAAACAAATTACAGACAAATCCTCCCAGGTGGGAGATCCCCTCCTGCTAGTGTATAGTTGGTATATATTTCAACTCATTTGGTTCTTGAGGCATTTTCAAGTGTTCCCTATCATGTCACTATCCTTTCACGTAATGATATTCCTTTACTCGTATATTCATGTGACGGTCTCGATCCCCTTAATCCAAAACATCAGAAAATTACGAATGAAAGGTGTTTACTGCTAAATGAAATATATATAGAATTTGTAGCTGTGATATCACGTGATAGTACTATATAAGCCTGTTTAAGTTTGCAAAAAAGAAAAATAATTACACAACCTTGACATAAATATAACTTTCCCCGAAGTTTTTGTTCAACGACGACATGGGCCACATGTTTTTTCAATTCTGTAGGTGTGTTCAGGAAATTGGTTCATGGACACATAATAAAACATTCCATTAATTTTCACTGTCAACTTGACACATGTTTCTTCCTCGAGTTGGATTGTCTATTATTACAGTCTTTTACTAAAAAATTGCTCCGTTGACAAAAATTGGGCCTTTGTCAGTATGATTGATAGTCAACTGTATTTCGTATGGTCGGCAAATGACACAGTTATTATGTAGATATGATGCGTGGTCTTATGCAGCTTGACACCAGTACATGTACTATCATTGAGCTTTATTCGATAATAAACGTGTATTAGAATACAGGACATATCAACACGATTTAGCGTGAATATAACCTGGCATCTGTGCGTATTTTATTGGGAACATTAAAGAAATGTTGAACCGACTTCGCATCGTGTGAGCTCCATGGAGAGCTCACCTTGGGGCACCCGTTGTGTGTGGGTGTGTGTGTGTGTGTGTGTGTGTGTGTGTGTGTGTGTGTGTGTGTGTGTGTGTGTGTGTGTGTGTGTGTACGTCATGTGTATATGTGTACTATTGTGTTTGCACTAGCGTATATTGTGTAACAAAATAATGTTCATATCTGTAAAGGGGAAAGTGGGGTAAGATGGTCTTATCCCACTATCTTTGTTTTCACAAAGATATCTTACCCAACAAAAATAACGCGCAGTTCCTACTTTGATCAAGAGAGCACAGATGAAAAAACTAATCATATCGTTTCTACAGGGGCAAACACGAAATGAGAAGTACCTGTAGTATATGAAATAAGATTTTGTACTTAATCAAGTGTTAGTCTTCTAACAAGTTTTCATTTTGTGATTACAGGTCCCTGGTGATTTATTGTCACTCATAAATGCGTTGCCCATAGGCCTAATGGTTAAAGGGCAGTGACGTGATTGAGAGAAGTAGAAAAAATGCATCAAGAACCAAGTGAGTTAAAACATCAGTACCAATATGCACTGGCTAGAGTGTACCGTTTACTTGATGAGAGGCAATCATTTAATTACCAGTTCTGAATGAATCTCCGTCCCTGATAGAAATTGATCCAACAGAAAACTGCACCCGGGAACTGCACAACATATTTCACCGTCACAGCACTTTCTGATATACCAAAGAGGAAATGTATGCCTATGAAATTTTCACAGCAGAAATTATAGACAGTATACTTAGATACTTAGATACTGGGCAGATAAAGGTATCAATGTGAATAGGGAGAAACTCAATCACCTCTGTTTTGCAGATGATATCGTCATCATAGCTACCAACTTCAATGAAATAGAAAGTACAGGATTTAAATATAGCAAGCAGAAAAAAGGACTGACAATGAATAAGAAGAAGACCGAAGTAATTGCAGATTTTTCAGTTGAACACAAACCAGTCACCATTAATGGAACACAGTTGGAACATGTATCTGAATACATCTACCTGGGTCAACGATTCACACTTACTGAAAGGAACCAAGATAATGAAATAAGGAGGGGGGTCAAAGCAGGATGGCAAACATTTTGAAGATATAGCCGCTTCATGAAGGGTAATCTGCCATTGTGTTTGACAAAGAAAGTGTATGACCAGTGCAGTCTCCCGTCAATGACATATGCATCAGAAACATGGACTTTAACGACTAAAATGGAGCGAAAGTTAACAGCCGCACAACATAACATGGAGCGAAGTATGCTGAACATAACATACAAAGATCGCAAAACCAATAAATGGATAAGGGAGCAGACATAAGTACGGGACATAATGGAAGTAATCAAACTACGCAAGTGAAAATGGGCTGGCCATGTCTGCAGAAGAAGGGATGGAAGATGGAGTACTCAAACTACTGAATGGACACCTCCAGAGGGAAAGTGAAACAGAGGAAGGCAAAGAAAGAGATGGAGAGATGAAATACAACAATTCTGGAATGATACCAACTGGTATAAATATGCGAGGGAAAGAGAGAAGTGGAGAGATCATGCCGAGGCCTTCACCCAGCAGTGGATTGACAACGGTTGAAGAAGAATACTTAGTTCATTTCATTTTTCATTTCATTTTATTATTTAGTTCGTGGGGCATTGTGTCGTGCATTGAGGATATTTCTCCAGTCCTGCCATTTCCCTTCAGAGTACATACATAAACACAAACTCCTACGCATGTGTTTGTTTTTTTGTCTGTCTGTCTGTCTGTCTGTCTGTCTGTGTGCCTCTGTATACGGGGGATGGGGGAGGGTGTTTCCATTCATCTGTTACAACCGTTTCCTAGACTCTTTGACAGCCTGCCAAATATCATTTCGATGTCGACTCCCTTCGGAATTTTATCTCAAACACAACAGACAATGTCGACCGATTTCCTGATAACATAATTCATTTACTTTACTTTTGGGCAAAAGTCGACATAAATTTCGCCACATTTTATTTTCTCAGGATGTGCGGGCATACGAGTTTGTGCTCAGGTATCAAAGTCAGTTTTTCCGATTGGTTGTGTTGGTTCGTAAAGTTCACGCCAGTCCTGTCGAACAAATACCTCCATGCCGGATAAAATAAATAAAATGTGTGACATTTATGAAACTCCCCAATTCATTCAAGGGAAACATTTATGTATGCATTACAGTATTCAAATTACACGTGTTTACACAAACAAACCTTTCTCCCTCGTTTAATTCAGGGAGACCTATATATTTTTGGCGAATGAAAAGGGTAGGCGTCTAAGCATTGATAAAATGTTAAAAATAGGGCAGTTGGTTTAAAGTTTGTGTTATCGATATGATGTCAGATATGTGGCCAATCTACAAAACGAAATTAAATGATACTACTACTACTACTACTACCATTACTTCTTTTTCTACTACTACTACTACTACTACTACTACTATTACTACTACTACCATTACTTCTTTTTCTACTACTACTACAACTACTACTACTACTACTACTACTACTACTATTACTACTACTACTACTACTACTACTACTACTACTACTACTATACTACTACTACTACTACTACTACTACTACTAGTACTACTACTACTATTACTACTACTACTACTACTACTACTACTACTACTACTACTACTACTACTACTACTACTACTACTACTTCAAGCACTACTACGCCTGCTATTCCACAACTACTTCTACTTTCGGTGATAGTAGGTAGAGATCGACGATTTGATGGTTGTTATGCCTTGGCTAATTAACACATTTAACTCGTTCCAAAAACATTTTAACTATACCTTAGTAATAACCATAATGTACATGTATGTATAATATCTGCAATTGTCATGTTGCTTTGATCACGAAGTTATTAATTTATGTCATATAATTATAATACCAATAATTATGTTTTCATTTTGATGAAATATATTGCTTATTATATTTCTTTGTTTTTATCTGTTATTATATAAAAGAATTTAAGATAAAAAAGTGAAATATTATAATAGCGTAACGACCAAGAAAATGAGGCACCTGTATGCCCCAATGGATTTCATGGAGTCTACAGGTTTGCGCCTTCAAACTCGTTCCGATAACTGATATCTTAATTATATTACAAACAAGATGTATTAAGAATCTACAATCATCGTCCCTTATACTTTTAAAAAGCTATGTTCTAGTCCCCAGACAGCCTGGATGAGGAAGATTTTCTGCAGTGAAGGGTGACGTATCGTGTCATCATTCCCAGGCACCGACCCGGCCGGGCCCCGTCCCCGGGGTTCCAGCAGCTCCCCTAAGTCTCTATTTCCAGCGGGGATTGTAGGAGTGTCCAATAACTTTATTCTCAGGAGCTTGCTATATCTGTCTCCGGAAATACGTCATCACCGATACTGACGTCACATGGCGATACATCCTCCAGTCTGAGACCATGTCTTGAATATTGTCTTCGACTTCTTCAAGACATGCTCGTGTCTTGCATGCCGCGTTGCCGGGTAGTTCTTGATTACTTTAAAGACTACATTCTATATTTTGCACACACCGTAAAATTAGGCGATCAGACGAATAAGTTTAATTGATGGATATTGTCATGTTAATGTTTATAGTACTTTCTCCCTTCCTCTCAATGTTTGATAAGTGTTTATTTTTGTCGAGAGAGAAGTAATCGCCAAAAGCTTCAATGTTTTATAAAAATCCATAAGTAAGGACACAGTGAACAAACATTCTATATAGTGGTCAAGAGCGACAACTGTAAAATAATCGTAGTATGTTGTTGACCAATCAGATAGCCCTTTCTGTTCTATATCAGTGTCAAACTTCAAACTTGATTAGATGTGAACAACTACATAATGTACCCATGCCGAGTAGTGCGTGACTTTGAGTAAAATAAGTAAAAACTCATGTGGATTTGGTTATTTGTCGTCTTTCTTTTCGTAAACAGTAAAACTTCAATATTATTAGCAATAAAGAAGCCTACATCCGAACCTGTGACGTAAATCTGTTTGGAGGAGTGGGAACGATCACGGTCAGGAGCATTTTTTTCGCACGATGAAGATGGGTCACTAGAACAGCAATTATGGTGTTCTAAAGTTATTTTCAATAGCTTTCACGAATGTACATGATAAGAGTTACATTCATTTTTAATGAAATTCGTAATACATATTTGCTTTATTTTGAAATGATGAAATCATATATATTTCCTTGAAAAGTGGGGGTTGTTCCTTTCCTTTACCCGGAGAAGTAGCGAATTATCCATCCCACCCGTTGGTATGGTTTTACGTCCTAGATCCGAACTTCTTATTAGAGAACAGAGCTGAATATTCGTAATAAAAGCCGTTTCTGCTATTATGTTCATTTCATGTGTCCTATTGTTCATTTCAATAGCCTTCCCGCATCTGTATTTAATGCTCTTCAAAGCATGCATAGTATCAGATACATTGCATTTACTTCGTTTACAAACGGTTTTAAAATCTGAGTTGCATTGCCCTATATACATGCTATTCAGGACTCTAGTCAGTGGTAAAATGAAACCCGAAAAATAAAGCACTTAAGACACATTATGTCTTCTTACCTTACACTTTTCCATATAGATAATTAATACATTAGTTATGGCCAGCGTTATGCTAGTCGTTAGGCTGTCCGCCGTCACGTCCGGAAGGTCGCGGGTCCAGCGCCCGGCCGGCGTGGCCAGGAGTCGTTATATACTCGCTTTAAAAAAAATGTATCTTCTGATTTGCTAGCCAGGCGGCCTCGGCATTCTACAGAGAAGGGTAATATTTTACTTCTACGCAGGGCTCGGTATTTTGCAATAAGACAGTTTAATATATTCTAAAACATTCCAAATGATGACTTTTGGACGTTTTATTGTCAATGGTGATATCTATGTATAGATGTATCTTGATTAAGGTTAATCTTGGGTTCAAAACTTGTATTCTTGGCTCTCTAGTTGGTCATTTCGGAATATAGGCTAGATTGTTCTTAAATCGAGGAGTTTGAATAAGTGACAATGTATTTCCGGTTGTAATTCTGCCTAATATTTTTGACGGGCAACGCGACTTTATATCAATTTCTATTTTTTAAGAGATTGACATGTTTTTGACAGTATGACACCGTTATTGCCATGCTTGAATTGCTTTCAAAATCATGTTTTTATATTAGGAGTTCTGAGCATTGTCCTCGAGGTCATGTGACGCGATTATCGGTATGCATGATTGACCATTGTTCCACTCATCCTTGCTTTTAAACATGATTAAATTATATGAAATCTCCAGACGAGTTGCGTGCACCCTACATGATTATTTCGCCTGATGTACAAAAAACCTTCCAAAACATTAAACAAGGATAGAAGTGCGTATATTGTGACAACACCTGGATATCTCTAAATGTCTACCCTCGCAACCTTAAAGACACGACACTCGACAAATGTACTCAGACAGTCGGTGTATACGTTGCGTTTACAGCATTGAGACAGGAGATGTTCAGGCTTAAGTGAGTAGGGCTAACATTGTGGAGCTTCATCTGAAAATTGTCAGTAAGATTTTGGATCTTGAAGTTACATAGTGAGTGTCGATTATGGGACAAATAATGACGCTGGAAATAAAAGGTTTGGCAAAATTACACTGCAATGGCAGTAGCATTGAATAAACATTAATCGGGGCGGTTTAAATAGCTAGGTTGTACACAAGTAGGTCTATGGGAGAAAATGGGTATGTGATCGATCACTACGATTTCCTTTTTTAAGCGATAAATATCTTTGACATTACAATTTTTTTTTAGAGGCGTCTTTTCAACCTTATCTAAAGACAATTGGTAGCAAATGGGGAATATGTAGCTCAGATTTTTTTAACTGTGAACGCTAAAATGTTAGCAATACTTTTAAAGTATAGGCTACTCCGATATGGAGCTTTAATTTTAAAACAATTCACTGTTGTATTTGAGCTCATAGTAGTGTTTTGATTGAAAATAAATACCCTAGATACAAAAAAAGCTTGGAAGTTATTCTTGTCCTAGGAAGATATGCTATATCACTCGAGTGGTGGGATAAATAGCCTAGCATCCTACACACAGTAAGTTTATGGGAGGAAATGGGTAGATGTGATCGGCGTCATTTGATGTTTATAGGATTTTCACCTTTTTAGCACTAGATCATTTATTTTTGATACTACTTTTTTTTGCAGGGCTTCATTTTAGCCTTATCACTTCGGCATTGGAGGATTATTGTAGCTCACATTTTTTAAAATATGGTCAATATTAACTTGTTGGCTTTAAAGAAATGACACTCGCAGAAATCACTAGAACAATTCGTTATACTCATTACACAACGACAACAGCGAGATGTTCTTAAATGATTAAACGATGCTAATCATCCAGAAATTTTCCGTGTAATAGGTCGTGAGCAAAATAACGCTTTAATTTTTGGAAGAAAATAATCACCTGGCGTCACGCATGAACATATCTTCATCTGTTTCTGGTCACCTCCAGTCATCCCGAGGCCGGATGTTTTGAGGACAGATAAGTCTCGGCGCCACTCGGGCAAACTCATGAATGTCTCGGCTTTGAACTTGTAGTCTGTACGTTCAGTTATTAGCTTGCGGATAGATTACAATCCGGCGGGTAATCTGGAAAACAGTGGCAGCGTACCGTGGGTAGCTCATTGAGGAGGGCCCAGTCGCTCAGCCGAAATTGCTTTTTTGAAGATGGTGGATTTTAGCCGTGCGAATGCGTAAGCCTCCGTGGGGCGGGCAGATATAGCGGTACGCCCTGTTCTAAGGTATTTGTTTTGCTTTTTTCGTGAAAATGTTTTTTTTTTTTTAATCGCCGTAATTAATGTATAGGCTTAATTTTTTATAGTGCATACGCTGTTGTATGTAGCTATTAGTGGTGAAAAGGCATTCGCGAAGCGAGCGTACGCGATGCGGCGGTTTGGAAAAGTTCGAAATTCTATGTGATGAAAAATGCGTTTTGGCGGCCCTTTAGCATGCAGGAATACATATATTTCAAAGGAGGGGGCTGTGCGTCGTTAGTGTAAAAAAGACTTTATGATCAGAGGGGAAGGGTGCGATCCTAATGATGCGGTTCCAGTGGCCAGCTTTATAGATTCCAGTGGGGTGTGTCCCCGTCCGGTGGGAGTAAGGCTTCTGATGCTCCGGCTTTAGGGTTTATGTCATTAGTAGTTGAAAAGGAATTCTGCGGAGGCTGAGCGTATGCGCTTGCGATGCGGCTTTTGGAAACATTTTGAATTCCAAGAAGAAAAATGCGTTTTGAAGGCCTGCAGGATCAGTATATATTTCAGTATGAGGTGGTATAAGTCAATTAAAATGGTTACAGGGGAAGAGGTCGACATTTTCCTAATGATATGGGTCCGGTTTCAGTATAGGCGTCTCCGTCCTAGGTTGGGGTTTAGGGGTTCCAACCTGACGCTCACGGCTTTCTAGCAGTTGTTCATACGGCATATTTTATCACTCTGCCAACAGATTTTCTTTGGATGAGACAGTTCAACTATAACTAAAACCCATTTTTCATAATGTAACTCATTCAAAGCGTATGAATTTGTAGTCTTGAATGCGATAGCAGGTTTTTTTTTTTTTTTTTTGATAGCTGAGCTCGAGCATGGGGGTTCTTATTTCGGTTTATAAGCTTTCCGATAACAGTTTTTTTTATAATATATAATGGACAGGCTACAGTCGGACAATCTCCCAAAAGCAACTACTTGCTACGAACTACTTGGACTTTCATGGTATTATATTTTATTTATGCATGCTGATAGCAGGTGACTTTCAAAACATGGCGGTAACATCTCGGGGGTAGGGGGCGGGACCGCCCTAGAAAGTATCATGCGGTCTCTAGCGTGTTTGATGAGACTATTTTTGACCCTTCGTCATCACACCATGTTTCGCGAAAATTTAGGGCTACATTCAAGAATAATCCAAATATACGAGATAGTTGTAACGCACCCTCCCACTTCCCGGTACGGTTCCTGGTAATCGACAACTCGGCTGGTGATAAATTGTGAGAGGGAAATAATTTCTGCACAAATGTTTTTGATTTTGATAGGTGTATCTGAAATATTGCACTGAGCCATCTACTGGTTAGAGGCAATTCTACAAGCGACAGATTTTGAGGGGAAAATGATTCCGACGAAGAGAGGCGCGAGGGGGGATATTTACTTTAACACGATGAATAATATTTGGCAAACGCACTGAATATCCACATTATAATGCACAACCTATTATACTACCACTTTGAATAGCGTGCTAAAACGTGTTTACTCTCAAATTATATAAAAATTTGCTTCAGTCGACTTGCCGGCTGCATGTTACATCAGCGGATTATGACAGTATAACTACGCGCTGCAATCATAAATAAAACGCTGTAAGTTAGAGGTTAAAAACGAAGGACTTTCGCTGAATGTCTATTTCAGAAGGGGTGCACTATGCACAATTTTATAGCTCGGTTTCGCCTCGTTCTTTTTCTTTTTTTCCTTTTCTTTTTCCCTTCGGTTTTTTTTTTTGCTTGGCTGATGGGGAGGGGGCGGGGTGGCACGTGCCCTTCCGTAGGTTACGCATGGTGACAATTGAATTCGATTTTGTGGGAATGCGATAGGCGCACACGCAAAAGGTTGTGCCGTGTGTGATGAGTTGGGAGGGGAATTTCTTCGCATTGTTTTGATTTTGATAGTGTATTTATATATTTGCCTCAGCTTCGCTGGTTTCAAAGTAAGTTACAGCGGTATCCTGCGATATGCGTAGCGACAGTTTGAAGCGATGATATTTCTTTAGAAGAATGAAGATCTGTATTTCGAGACTGTCAACGATTATAACAAGCAATTTATCAACGCTAGAAATACTCGCTCAAGATTAAACACGATATATATTCAGATTCAGACACGGCCTGCAGAGCATTACACAGCCTTTATTGACATTCAGCCGCGCATTTTAAGCAGATTTTTTTATAAATTTAAATAAAAGACAAGGATTTACCCTGAAAGTCTATTTCAAAATGTGATTTAGATCACTTTCTAACTCGGTCATCCGTTCTTTTTCTTTCTTTTCCTTTCTTTTTCATTCGTTTTTTTTTTTTTATTTTTTTTGCACGGCCGATTGGGGGGGCACGTGCCCCCCCCGTGCCCCGTAGTTAGCCATGGTCTGGACATTTGTTGATCATCAGGGAGATGAATCTGTCATTGACCTTCCATTCATGTTTCATTAACCGATTAATAGAATTTCTTT